>JAAGKR010003025.1:0-81365 GCA_011419295.1 Clarias macrocephalus
CCCCCCCCCCCCCCGCCCCCTTACAGACACAGATGGGACGGATTTGGTTTGTTCGCTTGGTGCACAGTCCATCCATGAAAGCACACTTGCACTCATTTTTTACCCGAAGCTGGTTTAATAAGACTGAGTTTCATTTATTTGCATAATGCCTCTCACTGAAGGTCACGTTGCATGTTCAAATAATTGATTGATTAATGGATTCAGTGATTTTATTAAGGTGTTGCAGGGAACTGAGTCAGGATGATGTGATTAAAAAAAAAAAAAAAAAGGTAGTAATGGAACATTTAACAAAGCTTTCAAAACATGTCCACAAACATCCGCCCACCTTTGAAAACAGCCAGTTAGTCCAACCGATACATCAGCAGGAAACAGAGGTCATTATAATCATAAACATGAACATATGCCTGAGATAAGCTTGAAAATATAACACTTTGCCATGATTGCAGCTCTCCTGCTGCTCTCTAACTGAAAACTGCAGGAAGCTCTCTGAAAATAGAGCCAGAAACTGCCCTAAGCCAAAGGGAACGGAGTAGGTAGAAAGGGAACGGGGGGGGGGGGGGGGGTGTAGGAAATGGGATCGGCAGCTGCTGCTCCTAACTCTTCACATCTCTCTCCCTCTTCTACTAGTCTAGTTAATCTGTAGACTGGGCGCTGACCTGAGAAACAAATAGCACGCAGTTCGGACAGTTCTGGTTCACTTGTGGTTTCTCTAAGTGATGTGATTTGATTTTTCATTCAACAGCATTAGAACTGCATGATTTGATTAAAAAAAAAAAAAAAAAACATTATTTTGGCACATACTGTGATTGCGATTTAAACTGTGATATTTAAGTATTAAATGTATTCATTCATTTATCTAGGCTAACGGTAAATAATGGCACAATGATCTCATCAGAAGGATATTTCCCTAAATTTATTTATCACTTCAAAATGACTGTATTAAAAAAATATATATATATATTATATATATATATAAATACGATTGTTGACAAACTCCCTTTAAATTCCTGACTTTGTCTATGAAACCTGTAATAAACTGCAGCCGTCTGCAAATGAATCGGACACAGTCCATATTGCGGCTTCAATTTAAATGCTTTCATTTGTTGCAAAAAAAACAAACAAAAAAAACAACTTCTTCCCAACTGTGTTTGACTGGAACTTAGTAAGCCAGTGTAAGGGTCTATCCAAGACGGGAACTTCAAAGCACTTTTGTACACTAAGTCGCTCTGGATAAGACTGTCTGCCAAATGCCTAAATAAAATTGTACCGTTTTGAAAGCATTAAAAACTACTAAAGTTATCTAATAAACATTAAAATGCTGTGTGACTTATTCTTTTGATTGTTTAAATGTCATGTCTAATACAAAGCACGAAACTGTTGTTGCCTGCTAATCATCTGTTGCACACTCCAGTCCAGTAGGTGGTGGTTTTGTGGCAACTGCGCCATTAACTCGACAGAAAAAGTAGCGATACTCTTGCAAAACGTGAGTATTTCTGGAAGATGCCTGTGGAAGGAATTGTAACGTTTGAAAGTTTGCCTAAATAATTGAAAAATCGTGACTTGATTCTGATTCCAACACAGAGCCATTGATTTAATTCATTGAATCGATCCACAAATGATTGTTGAAAGTAGTTGACCTTGATTAACTTGCCAGAAGTATTCAGATTAAAATTGCCAAATTAGCTGAATAGCTTAGAAACAGGCGCAACTTCCGTGTGCTCGATCACATTTAAGTGAGCAGGCGTTTCAACAGAATCCATTGCATCTCCTCTCAGTCGGGCAGAAAGCACAGCACCAATTCAATTCCACGATGAAAGAGTAAATAAAGCCAAGAGGAATTTCAGACAGAATGCTGTTGGTTGAATAAACACTTGTTTACTCTAGAACCCTGAACCTCAGAGCACATTTCCTTTGTGCATCTTAAGATATAAATAGGTTAAATACTTGATCTGTACCAAGACTATTTTTACATTTACACTCTACAACACTGTACACAGATTCATGTTTATATGCAGTACTGTCTGCTCTCATGGGCTCTGATTACAATTTACCTTTATGACACAAACAATCTGTGTGTGTATGTATGTGTGTGTGTGAGAGAGAGACAGAGAGAGAACTGGTTCCATCTCTTTGCTTCAATCAGCAAAGGAATCAGATGTAAGCCTACAATTAAAAAAATGAAAAAATACTTAAACACACACCCATGCAAAAATGTATCGTAATAAATCTGTGATTCAAATGAAATCTTTTGACATGTGTGTCTGATATCAGTAGATGTGCTTTACATGCATGGAGATACTAAATGCATGGAGATACACCGCAGTGACAAAATTGTTTTTGGTGTAATGGGTCTGTCTAAAAAGCTTTGCCGAGAGAGAGAGAGAGAGAGAGAGAGAGAGAGAGAGAGAGAGAGAGAGAGTGAGAGGTGTACAGTAGAAGCCGCCGAGCGATGAGGTGTAGTCTCCTAAACAAGTTAATGACTGGAAAAATGATGTAGTGTAATGTGCACTGGGCTTAAAAAGAGTCAGCCGGAGGAGTGGCCTTTGTTCTGGCCGGAGAAAGAGAATAGTGTTCTGCAGAAGCCTCGGTCTCTGTTGAGGCGGAGCAGCATTAATTGTGATGTTGGCTGCCATGATCATGACGTTGAGGAGAACAGGACGGTGTTAGCTACAGTAAGATTAGCAGGTAAGATTCTGTCTGAAGAAATCCACTCAGGTAGAGGGAGACCTGCTGGCTCAGTGGTTTAGTCTTTGGGATATTCTGTTGATCAGGAGGTTAGATCTCGGCCACCACTGCGCCTTGAGCATGACCCTTTACCCTCAAACCATCAAGCATGTAGCAGGTGTGTAATTGTGGATACTGTTGGACATAAAGGTTCTATAATGAATCTGGACTGGTGGTTTGTTGAGGTAGTTGCAGTGCTGACTGTAGTGTTGAAAGCCACGGCCGGTGTTGTCTGGAATAGTTTTGGACAAAGTTACCATTTGTTCTGTGCTTCCGGGTCGAGATTCTGAGTCGATTTGCCCAGAATAATGTTGGACATAGCAGCAGTTAGTAGTCAGCATTGGCTTTTAGGATTCTGAAAAACAGGGCTAAAAGATTTCTGCACACTGAGATAGTGTTCAGGAGAGGAGTGTGGGGATTGGCTTAATGGTTCTGGCCAGAGGGATGGTTTTTGCTCTAATGGTTCTGAAAAAAAAAAATGCTGCTATTGGCTTAAAGGGTTCTGGTCAGTGTACATTGTCAGGTTCGTCTGAGGTCTGTTTCCATGGAATTAGAAAAATCCTATTTCATGCTGTAGAATCAACAGTTAATGCTGTGTATATGTATGTGTGTGTGTGTGTGTGTGTGTGTGTGTGTGTGTGTGTGTGTGTGTGTGTGTGTGTGCGTGTGTGTGTGCGTGTGGTGTGTGCGTGTGTGTGTGTCTTTCCATGGCTTTTGCTCTATGAGAGATGAGTGGAATTAGTGGCAGTCTGGAGATGGCAGGGGGAGAACACCCTATCGAGTCCATCATGTCAGACATCTAATTAGTCTACGAAAACAGAATGTCTCCCTCTCTGCTTCTGTCTCCTCCTCGAACTTCCCCTTCTCTGTCAGTAATGCTGGCTGGGTAATGGCCTGCTCATTAGGGCAGAAATGTCAGTGAATATTCTCTCCTCCATTTGAACCTTTCTTAACCTTTATTTAATTACGGTTGGGCCACTGAGCAAGCTTGCTGTTTTTTGTTTTTTTTTCAAGGCTAAGACGGTGAGACAAGGCCGTCATGTTATACCACCTCCGGAGAAGCTGAGGGGTTTGTAATATTTACATAACACGCCGCTCTCTTTCATTGTCCTCGCGTTGTAGCGCTGATCTGATCGAGCACCGTGTAACGCCAACATGGAGCTTTCAGAAATGACCACTTTTACACCAGGGCGTAAAAAAAAAAAGGAAAAAAAAGCATCATGATAAATATGAGAATAGCACAACAGCATGAAACGGACACAAAAAACCACAACAAAAAAAAAAAAAGAAGAAAGAAAGAAAGAACAAGCAAAGAATTCAGGCTGGTTTCCAAAAGCAAACTTCAGAACAATAACCACAATGCATGAAAGACAAGAATTACTTACAGTCCAGAAAGCACCACTTTGGTGACAATCTCTGACATGACAGTGTTTTGGATTTGGTCTCATCACCTGCCTGCAAGACAACAAAAAAAAGAGATAAAATTATTTCTTGTGTCTTAGTACTCTTTAGCAAGTACGTTTTCGGTCTGCATTACTTCCTTATTAAAAAAATATAAAAAAAAACTGAATCTGGACGGCTTTGCTTCACTAGCATGCTCTAACCTCTGTTCAGTGTTAACATGCATCTGACTAACAGCAGCTCGTCGCTCAAGGATAAATAAAAATGTTTAAAAAAAAGGCAAAGAGGAGCCACGTTGATGATCCAACACTATAGTAACACTTGACACCACATGAATACATGCAGAAGCCTCGATGCAACACGTACACGACACACTAAGACACAGCGCAGGCAAAGTCCTCATCCGATACACAACACTAATCACACCTGAGGAGCCCTTAGGAACAAGGAGGAAGGACGGAGTGGTGCATGATTCGCTGGATGTACTGTTTAATATACCACCACTGTTAATGCCAAATACTGAAGTGTTTGAAATCAGATTTTAAAAACACAGGAAGTTCTGCTTGCGGAGTAATTATTCATGTGTGGGTGTAAGAGCAGGAGCAGAGCATGGATTCTGAGGGGAGGGGTGTGTGTGTGTGTGTGTGTGTGTGTGTGTGTGTGTGTGTGTGTGTGTGTGTGTGTGTGTGTGTGTGATGGGGGGGACCAGGGAAGAGATTACGCTCTGCTTGAGCCCGAACGGAAACGCTTTTCTGTTTTTTTTTTCTCTCCTCCCTCCTGAAAGACAAACATCTGTTTTCCAATTCAGACTCTTACTCAGAGGAATAGAAAACATCCAGCAAATATCCTGAGAGTCACAGTCAGGAGCACAGATCTTCTGCTTCAACAAGCTCCTTTGTGTTCAATCAAACTGTCGCTTGCGTCTGACTGCGTCCCTCTATGAACAATAATGGCTTTTTGTTTTCCAGGCTTGTTCCTGAGATTGCTCCAGGTCTGCTTCGCTTTCTAGCTATTTCACCCACCTGCAGCATCACTCGCTGGAGAGAGGGGTGACAAGGGACAAAATCCTGCAGGATAAAAGAGATCCCAAAACACACACACACACACACAAATTCCCACAAAGCCTGATTAAATACGCAAACTCTTATCTACAGGATCTGTCCTGTACATCATATTATCTGTATAACTACAGGCGGTTTAGCACAACATGTATGGAGAGATACTCTCTCACACACACACACACACACACACACACACACACACACACACACACACACACACACACACACACACACACACACACACACGAGATGAATGCAGTGCTAGGCTCTAAACAGGTTTGAAGAGCTGTTCATGTGAAAATGTTTGTATGTGTGTGTGTGTGTGTGTGTGTGTGGGGTGTGTGTGTGTGTGTGAGAGAGAGAGAGAGAGAAAATGAGAAATAGAAGAGAGGGAGAGAGAAGGCATGAAAGAGAAATAGAAAAAGTGTGAGAGAGAGGAAGAGAGAGTGAGCACGAGAGAGGTAGATGGGGAAGAAAAGAGACAGCAAAGGAGTGAGAGAGAAAGACAGAGAGAGAGAGAGAGAGACAGACAGAAAAAGAGAGAGATGGAGGAAAAGTGAAATAGAAAAAGTTAAGAGTGAGACAGAGAAAGTGCGAGAGAGAGGGAGAGGGAGAGAGAGAGAGAGAGAAGGCTTAAAAGAGAAACAGGAAAGGTGTAAAAGAGAGGAGATAGACAGAGGGAGGAAAAGATAAATAGAAGAGAGATCACAAGAAAAAGAGAGAATGAAGAGAATAAAAATAGGAGAGAGAGAGAGAGAGAGAGAGAGAGAGAGAGAAAGCATGAGAGAGCAAGACAGTATGAAGAAAAGAGAAATAGATGAGAAAGATCACAAGAGAGAAAGAGAGAGAAAGAAGTAAAGAGAAATAGGAGTGAGAGAGAGAGAGAAGGTATAAAAAAGAAATAGAAAAAAGGGTGAGTGAAAGTGAGAGAGAAAGAACAAGAGAGCAAGACAAAGAAATAGAAGAGAGAGAGAGAGGTTTTGAGATTTTAAACTCACTTTATTATAATAAAATTAAGGAAGTAACTATTTTACAATGTATATACAAAAATATATATATATTGTGTGTGTATATATATATATATATACACATGTACACATATAGGGAGAGAGAGAGAGAGAGAGAGAGAGAGAGAGAGAGAGAGAGAGAGAGAGAGAACACCAGAGAGAACAGAGAAATAAAAGTGAGTGAGACATAAAGTGCGATAAAGAGGGAGAGAGAGAGAGAGAGAGAGGGGGGGGGAGGGAGAGAGAGAGAGAGAGATGGAGGAAAAGTGAAATAGAAAAAGTTAAGAGTGAGACATAAAGTGCGAGAAAGAGGGAAAGAGGGAGAGAGAGAGAGAGAGAGAGAGAGAGAGGGAGAGAGAGTATGCAAAAATGAATTATCAAATAAATACTCAGCTGCACTTCAGAAACCTCTAATAGCAACACATTTCACACCCTATTTACCGCCTGGGGTTCTTGATTAACATCAGCAGGGAAGGATTTGTGTGTGTGTGTGTGTGTGTGTTGTGTGTGTGTGTGTGTGTGTGTGTGTGTGTGTGCCCACTCCTATATTTAAAACACTCTAAGTGACACAAAACTCAAAATATTAACCGGCTCACTCATTTTAAATAATTTGAATCATTTAAAAATAGAACAAAGATTTTTAATTATGGTCTACATCACAGTCTATTATTAGCTGACTGAAACATCAAGTCTACAAATGAGTTCAATTCCATGAGCGGTTCTTGTTGTAATCAGTATTACAACATATAATCATTTCATTCTGGGCAGAACACTGAGGACTTTTTTTTCCCCTTTGCGTGCATTAAAGTACAAACGTCTTACAGCAAAGCTTTCACAAAACTGCTGCTTCTGCTTGAACTGATCGTTTTTTTTGTTGTTTTTTTTTTTAATCATTCTCATCCGTATTCAGCTTTATGCAACAGGACACTACGGAATTAATGATATAAACAGGATACATCCGAATGTCCGACTAATTAGGCTCGTTTGTGTAACTTTAAGCAACACTTGGACGATCAGAGCGCGGGTTTCGGACTTGGCGAGGAACACTGGGGTATACGCGAATGCAACCGAGAAACCCTGGGACGTCCGTGGAGAGCTGAATGACCAATTAAGAAGAGTCTGAAAGTGTGTGTGTCAACGAGGCAAGACAGGCAGAGGAAGCAGGAAACATTTGGCAGCCTTTTTTTCTCGAAAGTAAAAGCTTTTCCAGTGAAAAAGAGCAAGCTCTCGGTATAAATGTGTATGAACAGGAGCCAACGACTTCATAGAGAAGATACATTAAAGTAATGAAAAAGCTTGCTCTGGCAGGAATAAGGGTGTGTGTGTGTGTGTGTGTGTGTGTGTGTGTGTGTGTGTGTGTGTGTGTGTGTGTGTGTGTGTGATACAAGTACTCCATTTGAGCGTGTTTTTAGAACAGCTGGCAGCGTTGTCATGCTGTCATGCTCTCTGCTTAAGCCGGAAAAATTAACATGCTTGTCTTCCTTGTGAAAATGTGCACACATGCTGGTAATAAAAAAAATAGCCTCTGAAAGTGAGCTCGGAATATATTTAAGCGATATAGAGAGAAGGAGTGCCGTTGTAGCGAATATCAGCACAGCTACGATGCAGCTGCAAGCACAAGAGCTTTTATATAACGGTCCCACAAACATAAGGAGTCTTTAGAAACTTACTGTATAAGACTGACGTCTTATTCCCACTTTAAAATCTCTGGGGTTGGATCCCAAATAGCGTTAAATGAAAATCTATGCATGTTGTAAAATCTCTCTTTTCATACACAATTGATCAGAGGTTAGAGAGGGATTTAGGATTCAGCCTGATGTTTGTATCAGCGTTGTAGCTCGTGTTGGCCGTGGTGAACAGAACAACAGGATGCTTGAGAGGTGATTCGGAACGGCTTTCAAGCGATTACTAAGCTGACCGAGCGTTGGTTAGGACGATATAATGTGTTTTCCAGCTGACAGTGCTTCCGTGACTGGTTTTGAATGTGGGTTTTGGCAGGTAGCTGCTCTCCCCTCACTACTACAGACTGTACAGACCTACACCTACCGACAGTGTAATTAACGACTGCTACAACATCCGTGATGTGGAGTGATACATAGTTAAATGTCTATAGTCTATATCGCCACTTGTGGAACGCCTCTCATCCAATCAGACCACTCGGTCAGAACCATCATATAACATGATTTATAAAATAACACGGTTCAGGGGCGATTCTGAACAACTTGAAAGCAAAAGTGTTGTTTAAGACGACATAACGTTATCAGATGTGTTTTCTTGTTGACTGATTTTGAAGGTGGGTTTTGACAGGTAGCTGCTCTCTCCCTCAGTACTGCGGACCGTATTGACCTACTCTCAACCACGCGGCGACTGACAGTTAGCCTAATTAACGATTGTTAGAAGACAATCTCTGTGATGCAGAGTGATACGTAGAGTTAAACATCAGTGCTCTTATACTCATCACCACCACCTCTCATCCAATCAGATCACTCGGTCAGAACTGGTGCGCAACATGATTAAAAAAAAAATTATGATATTGGAATAAAATAAAGATAATAATCACTAACACTCGTCTGACCCAATATTACTATGATTAGTGTGAATAATTATGGCGTATTCATGTTTGAGAAGTACTGTATGTATTATAATACACATCTACACTGTTGGCAGCTCGAAAAACAGCTTCAAATTGATGCTCTCGTTCTCAGAGTAGCTTATCTACGACTCTGTAATATTCTCCTAATGTGGTATTTTGCTCAAAACAACTGCCCTGCCAAAAAAATGCCCTGTAACTTTCTTTTTCCTTGTGCTGAACATTTTTTTCTTATAACAAGACGCGAACACACCTACCATCATTATTGGACTCTGAGAGCACCATTTCTTTCCAGACTATCTGAAGAAACCAAACTACATAACCCTAGTGTAACAGACCCGCAGTTCACCGATTTGCTGAATAGTTCTGTCCATTTTACAAAATCCGGCAATGTATTTGTTGTAATGTTTTTTTTTGTTTTTTTTTGCTCAATGAGGAGAGTGCTTGTGGGTAAAAAAAAAAAAAAATTAACAGCCAGGCTTAGTGCAGGATGTGGTAACCATGGAAGCACAGGAGGCGAGTCAGAATACCACCAGGGAAAAAAGGTTGAAGGTTGTAGGTGTATTTTCATCTCTTCTTTCCTGATGAGTTGCTGCTCTAACATTTAGGTGAATGCTGCCACACGCTGTAGGCGTCTTGTGCACTTCGACGCATGTGGGTTTGAGCGTTGAGGTGCCTATTACTTAATCAGTTACTTAGCAAAAATACCTATTCTAGGCCAGAAAAGACAAACAAATAAACAGAAGAACTGAGGAACAGAGCCAGCAGTGTTTGCTGAAGCGAGGCTCGACATTAGAAAAGTTTCACTGTCCTGAATGACATGCATGCAAAACTACAGTAGCTCGCACATCATGGCTGTCTCTTAGCTCGAGACTCACTCTTTCCTATACCTAGTTTTTCTCATAATCGACAATTACTTATTTATTTTTCTTCTTCCGTCGCCAGCAAAATCACTATCATTTTAGCCCCTTTAATCCCTGCTCTGCCTTACTCTTTTTTGACATTCCTTTGAACTGCATCTTTGCTCCCGCTTTACCCATTAATAAGATTCCCTATCCCTTCATCCTGCTCTTCATTTCTCCTTTCTTCCCACCTTCTCACTCTGTCTCTTTACCTCTTGCAGTTTCTCAATCTGCACTCGGCACGTTTCCAGGTCACTGTCTCCAGGGATGACGATCAGCCCCAGTGGGATTGCTAAGAGATAAAGAAAGAGAGGGAGCAACAGAAGAAGAGAGGATATAAAGAAAAAACAAAACAAAGAGAAGAATTCAATTACTCGCTTGATAAATGGTGTGTGTTTGTGTGTTTCTGTGGGCATGCTTTCCAGTGTATAATGGCAAGAGCAACACTAGTGATGGACGGATCACATGTTTGTTAGCGCGGACCATCCAGCTGTCCAGCGTGCTGTCCAGTTTCATGTTTTGGTTGCCTGGAAACTGACTAGACTACAAAGCGCTTTATGGACGCAATGTAACAATGTACTGTACGGTGTGTATGGAGCTAGTCAGCAAAGCGCATTAACACAGACTAACGGAATGAAAAACGTTACGATTATTACATGAGACACTAATGCTTCTCACGTAGCACACGGTGTTTTCGCATGTAAAGATATACGCTTGACTAGACACTTTTCGTTATTTTTATTACTTTTACTCATACGCATCTCTATGTGAGTTTTGTGAAGAGTAGTAGCGTACATAACACTTTTACTCGGCACATTATTTTGCTTCAGTGTTTCCAAATACCTGCATGTTCCTAAGTTAGAGAAGATGCTTGTTAACCCATGTAGTTAACGTCTTTCTTCTGTCAGACAGATCACACCTCTGCCTGTGTATTGAGCAGCAGGTGGCGAGATTCATAATAACAGACAGCACACGCAGTTGTTGCAGCACTAAGGTGCTTTGCAACACTGTGAAGCACATTACGTTAAAAAATTCTCACAAATAAAAACCTTGCATCAAAAAACAATAAAAATTCATCTAAGGACATGTTTACAATTCTTACTTAAAAATGAACTAGTTCGTGTACATCTATATGTCCTAACAAAGGTTTGGTCAAATTTCAACACATGGTTTAGTTGAGGATAGAGAAAAAGTCTGATGACGACGCCAACGCGTTGTGCACGGTTAGTGCTTTGCAGGCAGGAGACACAATGAAATAGCTAAATGTACATCTACAGTATTAAACAAGCCGGTTGTCTGTGATATTATATTTAATAGCTATACAGAAAATGTAGAATATACAGTAGCAATCATACACTGCACCGCTTGTTATTGAGGAGAATAAGTTCAGCAAGCTAATCATCAAAGCTGAACACAAGGCATTGTTGCAGTACAATTACTGAAGAACAGTCACTATATTGACTATATGAGCGGCACATGCACACTAAGACTTAGCATGGAAGACGAGTATTCACAATCCCGCTGAGAGAGAGAGAGAAAGAGAGAGAGAGAGAGAGAAATAATTGGCTCAGATGTGTTCACATGACGCTCGACAGGAAAAGTGTATACGTACTGCTTGTATTGCAAGACCTTGCTCATTTATCAAGTTAAATCCAAGGTTTCACTGTACTATACAGCCACATTACTATACTTTTGACTATTTGTTATATTTGGACTTTATAAGATGGGGGGGAAATGATGATAAAGTTAAATAACTGTGCTTTCTGAGGAAGGTAATGTAGGAGTTTGGTCATAAATGGTTTAGGAGGATTTGCTGATAGAAGAGACGTGTAACGATGACACGAGATGGCGGATAGCGGTCACTATGTGTCTCGTATGCTTTGCAGGCAGACGAGGACACAAAAAGTAGTTTCGTTTTTCTGGCTGATGAACCTTCTCGCCCAACATGTCACTACCTACGTATGCACCGTAAATATATATAAAATAGCACAGATCTGCATGCTACTGATTTGTCCACTTCTGAAAACACACCCTATTTACTTATGGGGTTTAAATTCTATTAAAAATTAATTACAATTCAGCTGAGGGAAATGAAAACGGCTACATGCTGGATTGAAGAAATAATACCTAGAGCCTGTTGCTGCTGTTGATATTATCAAAGCAATTCCCTTGAGCAAAGGTTTGTTTGCTCATGACATTTACTACTGCATTTTTGCAAAACGAAAAACAACAAAAACACGTTGAGAATTTAGATCGTTTTCAGGAGACCAATTCCAAGAGAGCAAGATAACACTGGGAGAAAGCACTTATACTGTTACCAAGCAGTTTATAAAGGTTTGTTTTCTCATCACAAGCAGGAAACGGCATACTAATCAATAGATATTGCATTTTTGATTAATGGAAGCAATTTTTCTTTTCACAGAGCCCATTATATCCTGCTAGCTTGAAACTAATGCACTGCTCGATATGGACTTCATTGGAGAGACGTTTCTAAAAGGAGATTCCTAATGGAAAATACCTGAGACCGACCAGAACTCAACAGCTGGCTGAGCTCACAGCAGCTCTGGCCTTTTAGACGTTTAGAGCAGATGAAGCAAAACGATAAATGCCACGTTGTATTTTTAGATTGAAAAAAAAAAAAAAGAAGAAAAAGAAGAAGCTTGAGTACATCAGAGCCTGGAAGCCAAACAGCTCTGTTTCACTAGGCAGAACCTCCATCAGCAGGAAATTATTTAAACACTGGCAGGTTTCTTTAACTTCTCCGACTATATCGTTTACAGTCTTACTGACTTTGTCCGACTAGTTTAAAGTTTATAGCACTCTGAAGGACTAAGACATGTTCAGCCTGCTGCTTCTAATAAATATGTTGGATCGGCTTCATGGAGCTACACTTGTTTCAGTGGAAACTTGCATGTGTAGTATTCCAGCATCAGCATGAATGCTTATTTGGTGTTAAGTGCAAAAATCCATAAATTTTTATGGGAAAAAAGTCAAATTTTTATTACTTCTGGAGTGACAATTGGTGTTTTGGATCCAGATGTACTGTTATGGCTTGGTTCGCCCATGGAAAAAACATTGCAATGTGTCAACCACTTACTTGCTCAGGTGTGTTGTGTGTCAAACTAGAACTAAAAGCAGTACAGTGGCTCTGGCATTTTGAAACGATGCGCTAGGCTGTGCGACACACTTTTTCTCTCTTTTTCTTTTTTCCCCCCCCACTGTAAGCCCCTTTCTTGGATTGGATTATATCTGCCTCGCTGGTTATGTCACTCTGAATTAAAGCTCCAGTCAAATAGGTAAATGTAAGAGGAACAGCAGAGTTGAACTGGGTTTACTTCTGTTGTCGTCGTGGAAGAAGTTGTTCAGGATTTGCCAGTAAGAGGTTCTCTAATTTAGCCTTGTCTTTAGTGATTTGTCAGCCATTATATTAATATGAGCAATGATAAGATTGCTTTTAGAGAACTGCAAGTCTCGCAATCAGGCAGAGAACAGAGAGACAGAGAGCTCTTTACTGAGGAATGTTTGGTTGCTTAGCAACATCAGAACAGGCATGCTCTAATTTAATTCAGGCTCGTTCGTTTTTCCTCTCTCTCTCTCTCTCTCTTTCTCTCTCTCGTCTTTCTGTGTCCCTTCCCCAATTTCCATGTCTTTCTTTCAATCCCTTTCAGTTTGTTTCCAGTGTTGTGTAAGCTCTTTAGAGGTGCGAAGAGTGTGTGACAGCACCTGAGACAAAAGCCAGATGTGTTTTATGATCATCACAAATGGACATCCACGTGACATGGATATTGTCTTCATGGAGCACATGTTTAAAACAACCCTGTGCCGTGCTGAATGTGTTGGAGTTTGGTAGCCTTTTGTGAGTCAGTGTTAACCTGATGTCTCAAAAGCAGCTCGTGTGTGTTTACGTTCGTGCATGAGTGTGTGTGTGTGTGTGTGTGTGTGTGTGTGTGGGTGTACGCATGAAAAGGTTTGATGTTGTCACGTCCTGACATCTAGTGTCAGAAAAGCGAAAAGCGCAAAAGTATTTAGCAAACCAGTTTAGTTTCAGATGTGCTGATTGCAGACTGTACCAGGGACTGAAAGAGCACTACGAGTGTACTTAATTGACTTAATTGATAACTGCCTCTACAGTTACTCACTGGAGTACATAGTTTCTTTCTACCTCATGGTATGGTCTAGAGTATACAGATACCACCTTTATACATCATCTTTACCCCACCCTCTCCTCTACCCCACCCGCTCCCTTACTCCACCCTCTCCTCTATCCCCTCCTCTACCCTACCCATTCCTCTACCCCATTTTCTCCTCTATCCTAACTTTATACTTATCTGATAAACTGGCATACTATTTGCCTGTACAGTTACTCACTGGAGTCCATAATTTATTATTATTATTTTTTTACATATTTTATTTGTACCCCATGGCATGATAAGATAGAGTCTACAGTATACAGAAATCATCTATATACCTACAGTATATATTCTGTATATCTCTCCTTTACCCCACCCTCTCTTCTACCCTACCCTCTCCTTTACTACACCCTCTCCTCCACCCCACCCTCTCTTTTACCCTACCCTCTCCTTTACTACACCCTCTCCTCCACCCCACCCTCTCCTTTACCCCACCCTCTCTTCTATCCTACCCTTAACTTTACCCCATCCT
The DNA here is from genome assembly GCA_011419295.1 of Clarias macrocephalus. NCBI lineage: Eukaryota > Metazoa > Chordata > Actinopteri > Siluriformes > Clariidae > Clarias > Clarias macrocephalus. The sequence goes on from JAAGKR010003025.1 coordinate 14,348, forward strand.
CTCCTTTACTACACCCTCTCCTTTACCCCACCCTCTCCTTTACTACACCCTCTCCTCCACCCCATTCTCCCCTTTGCCTCTACCCTACCCTCTCCTCTCCTCTATCCCAGCCTCTCCTCTACCCCATTCTCCCCTTTGCCTCAGCCTCTCCTCTACCTCACCTTAGTACTGGATCATTCTTATCACAATATTAACACATTAATTCTGAATATGAATGAACAAGATCACTCTCCAAACCAGAAAAGTCTGAGTGGGCCTTCTCCCTTCACATGGGTTACATTAAAATATATACAGTACATTAAAAAGCGCCTTTCAAACAAAGCTTTTTGCTACTCCATCCTGTTTTTTAATAGAACATCTGGACAAAAACTAAAAACATTCTACTGTTGAACGTGCCAGGCTTTCATTTTACGCATTCTCAAGCTCTAAGCATAAACTGGACTTTAGTGTACTGTATGATGGACTTGTACTTAAGTGCAATTTTTTATTTGAATTTTATTTGTTTAACAGATTTCATTTGAAATGCAGTAAAAAATAATAATCCGGTATTAATTGGTAGAAATTACAGTACTGAGCAATGGTTATACAGACAGCTTTATTACATGCTGTTTTAACTGTGGAAAGTCACAGGATCTCGTCTCTTTCACGAGCAGTTTATAGTGTTGGCACACAGTGAACCGGGGCTCTGCTGGAAGCATTAATACGCGATGCAATGTTTCCAAAGTAGCAAAAGAGAAGTGTGCATTTGTTCAGAATTCACTGTAGCATCGATTATACGGTCATCAATTACACAGCTTGTGTATAAGAGCCTGAAGTGCCTAAAATCCCAGTATAGCTGCTGAATCGGCAATGAAATGAAAGTTCCACTAGCAGTGCCAGCTCATCAGCAGGGATGCATTTATGTTCACAGAGTTATTAATGCAACTGGGAATCCAAAAAAAAAAAAAAAAAAAAACTACAAAAAGCAGTAATAGAGGCCTACTGGGTAGAGGAACGCCACTGCACCCTTTAATAACATTTTTAATGAAAGAGGAGCGTCTTACAGGACACACTTAATGCCGGGGATGCTAAATTTAAAAAGCTTACAAAGGATTTTTAAAAGCTTAAAAAGCAAATGCCGAGTTCAGAATGAAATCTAATTAATTTCTGCAGACAGAGGTGTAATTGTAGACAGTGCGTCTAGGACGATCCGAGCCATTCCTAACGATTATGAGATATAATGAGGGCTGGTGGAATGCTAAGATGCTAAGATTATTCTTTTCCAGTGCATGAATTGTTCAGACCTTTTGGGTTTGGTTTTTGAGATGTTGGGCTGGAATATGTGTTGAAAGATCAGCAGCTCGGGTTAATGATATTAGCTCTTCTGTAATTGTCTTGCACACAGGTGACGCATCTGCTTTAACAAACACGTGTGAACAAAGGTGTGTTTAAGGTGCTTAAACTGAGCTTAAACTGATACGTCGAGTAAGAACGCCTCTCAAATCCGGCCATTACTGAAATCTACAGGGTTTGTGACGGTCAGCGTTATACGTAGGAAACATGGATGTTTATGCAAATACAATTTTGTAAGTGGTAGGGGCCGTTAATCATTAATTCCAATAACTGGAATCAAAACACACAATAATGTAGAATGTGGAGCATTGAAAGAATTGTTTGTTTGTGTGTATGTGTGTGTGTTTGCACTTACAAGCTTCTTTAAGTTTCTCTTTGTGGTAATGAAGATCCTCATAGTCGTGCATGCTGATCCGGTTCACTCGGATGCGCAACCTTTCTGGGATCGGCTGCTGACTGTGACAGACGGAAAGAGACGGTGCCTGATTACCGACACAAAATCTTCGTTATTGATTAGTGTAAAACAAGGTTGACGGAGAGTAAAACACATGTACTGTGTGACTGGCTGTTATTCTCATATTTCAGTATATTACAGGATGTGTGTTGCCCGAGATGAACACATGGTCAGTACTACAGGGAATCCTATCATGACCAAATGATCATTACAGCGAGATTATTAGCTTCCATTTCCATATCCTCGTTCTCACTGTAATGGTAAATTACCACACATTAAGGGGTAAGCTGTTGATACCACACTAATCGCAGAAGCCCTTGTATAAGACATTTACGAAAACCACAAAGGAAAAAAAAAAAAAAGTACAGTGATAATCTCATTCAGGGCAGCTTGCTGTTTATGATGATTGAGGTTCAAGAAAATGCATCTAAAAATTCTAGCGAACACAGAGCACACTATGAGTGAGTGAGTGTGTGTGTGTGTGTGTGTGTGTGTGTGTGTGTGTGTGTGTGTGTGTGTGTGTGTGTGTGTGTGTGTGTGTGTGAGAGTGTGTGAGTGTGTGTCGTGTCGCTCACTCATTAAGCAGTGGTATAGAGGTCCTCCTCTTGGTTTTTTGCACCATGTTGGCCTGGTTTCTGAGCGAGATTTGGATGGTGGAAGGGGCGAGCTTGCACGGCTCTCCGTCTACCTGCATGGGGATTGACTTGTAGGTGGTCAGGGTCACCTCGCGGCACTGATTAAGCCTTTCGCCGTGTCCTCCGACCTGGAGCGTCGCCTACGACGACAGCAGGAATATATCTTTGATAACAAACACACTTTGGTTCATTTGCATTGCATTGTATGAACTATGTTCCTTTTTTAGTCAGTTTGATTATATACTGTTATACATTATATTTAAGCAACAACACACAAGAGAGAGAGAGAGAGAGAGAGAGAGAGAGAGAGGTGTTTACTGAAAAGCAGCACAGCTGTGGAGCAAGTGAGATATTGCTCTTATACACCATCTTATCATAGATAATGATATGCAGTTATTTTGCATATGCAGATATGCAGCCAGGACATTTCCTTTCACAATGGTGGTGAGAAATTCACAAGATTTACATTATATTTCCACTTTAGAACATCAGTACATCTGATTTATAAAATCTGAACAACTTCTGGGTTGTGGGGTTCAATCTCAAATAGCGCAAAATGGAAAGCTAGTACTATATGATGCCTTGTTCCACACACCAAGTGGAGCTCTTGATCAGGGTGTAGAGAAGGATTTGGGATTCAGCCTTGTGTTAGAAGCTAGTGTTGTTTAAGATGACATAACGCTATCAGGTATGTTTTCTTGCTGAAAGTGCTCCTGGGACTGGTTTTGAATGTGGGTTAAGCAGGTAGCCGCTCTCACCTCGGTACTGCGGATCTTCATCCACGCTGCGACCGACAGTTAGTGTAAATGTTGACTGTTACCATGCAGGGTGATGCATATACTGTAGCTAAATAGTCCTAGTTACTGTCTATTATCGCCACATGTGGAATGCCTCTCGTCCAATCATTTAAAAGATATATTTAAGGATACGATCTGTGACGCTGGCAGTTTTAAAACCCAGAATCCCTCACCTTACATGTGAAGCAACTGCATGTGTACTGCCTAGAATAGAAGCCTGAAATCTCTCTGATTTGACATTTAACAAATACTTCCTCATCCTGTTTGCTTGTAGGTTCTCATCATCAAGGAATGAACTTTCTTTAAATTTCTATTAAATATTATAATTTTAAAAAAGTGTTAAAAACCAACCAATCACACAAACAATTAAATAATTTGCTGATGTCTTTACACTTTATTTTGGACATTGCATTGGACTTAGGATGATACTCCTCTTATTTGCCAAATGAGAATCATGTAGGTTTGCGTTTCTGATTAGGTTTGCGCGGCATTCTGGAGTGCATCTTGAATAATGTACCAGTGATGTCATGGTGAAGCCGATGACCTCGATGCAACCGTCGTCATGGCGCTGAGGCTCGAAGTCGTGGTGCTCACTTGGGTTCCCCCATGGTGTTGTGCCAGCACAGTATCTACACACACAGAAGAGACTTAATACTCTGTATATGAAAAGACATGAAGGAGAGAGAGAGAGAGAGAGAGAGAGAGAGAGAGAGGGATTATGAGCTTCCTACCTGGGTATGTTGAGGAAAACCAGACACTGCAGCTTCAGCTCCTGAACCTTAGATGTTAAATCGACACCATCACACTGTCAGTGAAAACAGAGCACAAGTCAGCAGCAGCTTAATCATCCGATGTGGTACAGTATGTGTGGCAGCTTCGGAAACCACGGTAATATTTTCCACAATTTATAGATCCTTAATTCTTTCTGAAGCAATTTTTTTTCATCTTCAAATATTTGAAGAGTTTATTCATTCTTGGAATAGGACCTGTCCCTGTCCTATACTGATGGACAAGATTAAAACCACTGACGAGGGAAGTAGATAACACTGAGAATCTCATTACAGTTGATGAGTTGTTAGCAGGAAAATTAGGCAAGCATAAGGTGACTGAGAACATTAAGTTCTTAAATGAGAAGGGCCTAATTGTGATGGCTAGACAGCTGGGTCAGAGCCTCTCCACAACTTGTCTTGTGGGTTGTTCCTGGTTTGCAGTTGTTAGACCCTGCCAAAGGAGGTACAGGAAAGGACAACTGTTTAATCGGCACCAGAGGCTCACTGGTGCGAGTAATGAGTGAGGGTTAGCCCATCTTATCCACTCCCATGGAAGAGCTACCTGTACAGTAGCTCTAAAGGTTGTTTCTGGCTATGATAGAAAGGTGTCAGAACCGACAGCGAATCACAACGTGCTGTTTGGCACTGCGTAGCCACGGACACACCCCTGTCCACTGATGAAACCATGAAACCACTTATAGACCATGGAGCAATAGAAAAAAATAGGGGTTTGATGATTGATGCTTTTTTTTTTTTTTTTTTTTTAACATCATGTGTACAGCCAAGTGAGTGTGTGTCCACAAGATGGCATCAGGATGCACTGTGAGATGAAGACAGGCGGTTGGAGGCAATGTGGAAATGTCTTGCTAAAGCACCATGTGTGCAAGTAGCAATATGGCAACATTTTCTTCCCAGCAGGATCATTTATTTGCCCTGCCAAATTGATCCATGGAGGAAGAACAGAGGACCCGCCTCGCAACTTACAGATCTTCAGAGATTCACTGCTAACAACTTGGTGCCAGATACAGTACCACAGGACCCCTTCAGAAGTTGATGCCTCAGTGTCTCAGAGCTATTTTGGTGGCACAAGAGGGACCTACAGTACTGTACACAGCATTGGTTTTAATGTTCCAGCTAATCATTGAATGTCCATAGATTTTTCTAGTACAGCAGCTAAACAGAAACCTTTCAATTAATGACCTTTTTCTTCATTAGCGCCAGATAAATTTTCCCACAAGATCATTCCCATAATCTGTAAATGTAGAACTTAAATAGACTTTTGAATTGGCGATATCTCTCTCTGAGCCTTGCACCTCTGAATCCTGCTATTTTTTGCCCATTTCTCCTGGCTGAGGTTCCGAAAAAATTAAGTGCCAAAATGTGCAGTTCCTCAAATGTCCACTAGCTGGCTCCAAAAGTGAGTCAATCCTCACAGATCCCATGTTAAAGCATTAGAACAGAAATACACACGTTTCCGGCCTGGTACTTAAACAGTTTTGCTGTCAATAGCTACTGTAGCTTTCTCATTCTGAAATGGGCGTGAATTTTTATGTAGCTCATCAGCTACAATTATATTAACTATATATTAACTATATATTATATTAAGCTATAACATTATACATAATTGGGGCGCGGTTGATTTACAGATGGATTATAGGTGTCAAACCGCTAACTTTAACTTTAAACACACAAAAAAAAATCCCACAAGATCATTCCAATAGTCTTCAGAAACAGATAAACAGTGCTCTCAGGTATTAGAGCTGGTTAACTTACCACCACTTTAATGTGTTTGGCCAAATCTTTTGAGCTCCCCATGAGGAAGTCGGAGAAAGCAGTCTAAAAAACAGCAGAATAAATCCACATCAGCATTAACCCTTATCATGAGGTCCACTGCAATTACTAAAACACAACAACATCTGTTTCTTTTATCCCTTTTATTCGACCAGCTGTAAATATTTGCTCCCTGGCCAAGTTTTTTTTGTTGTTTTTTTTTTAAATCTCCTTAACAGTAAATATACTGTAAGTCACAATTCCTGCTTTTCACAGGATTATAGAAGTCCTGAAGCCTCCTTGTGTCTGATGTCACGCCAGAGATGTGCTGCTACAGAAAAGTACTATACAATCAGATTCCTGAATTTGACACGGTTCTTGTATAAGATGTGTGCGGTACACGACCATTATACAGCGTGAGACATCTGACACTGTTCGGCGTGCGTTCCCTCACAATCGCTGTGACTGTTTTGAAAAGATGTGTGACTAAAAGCCCGCTGGTGATTGTGTTTTTGTGTGTGATAGAAGGACGTCTTTTCTTGTCGCACTCACTCCAGCATAGAACATCTTGTTTCTGAAGCGACTGTTGAATTTTTCTGGGTTCGCCTCTGGGGGAAAAAGATACAAAAGACAGTGTTTCAATTAGTGCCAGTCAACCTGCCCACACACAGACACACACACACACACACACACACACACACACACACACACACACACACACACACACACACACACACACACACACACACACACACTATTCTAAAGTGAGATTGATATTATTCCACAAACCTCGAGACTCATGAAACCCCAGAGTTACATGAGCATCAAAGCCCAGGCTGAAATAGTTATTAAAAACATCTAGGGGAAGCTGTGAAATAAGGAAATAAAGCAGTATATGAATGCAGAAGATAATACGCCATATACACAGAAATGAAAGATACATAAATGTAGCAACTAAATTAATTCTGACACTGTGAGAGTGAAGGCGGAGCATAGGTGAGGAGGTGGGAGGAGCCTACCTTGTCCGCCGCCTGTTCATCTTTCTCCTCTGGTCCTGCCTCGGCGTTTGGCTCCACACGCAGGTTCCAACGGTCGAGTTGCACAATGTTCCCATCCTCCACATGAGAGAGGATCTTGGATACTGGTTCATCTGTGTAACCCTGTACACACACACATACACACTTCGGTCATTTCTCATTTAAATTTTATGTCATAAAATGTATTCATCCCCTAAGGTATGTGAGTTTAACTTGGAAAGACTAAAAATTAAGAAATCATAACCACGTCTACCCAGATACCTAAACTGATTATAAAACTGCTGTTAACTTCTGAAAAATGCTGTCTGTAGATTTCATAAAGTGTATCCCATATCTAAAAGCGAGGACATTATGTAAATAAGAACAGAATTTTTTTTTTTTTTATGGATTTGGATATGTGACCGTTTAATTTCTACTCAGAGAAAACACTTTAAACCCCAAAACTCGTACTTGTGCAAATTATGGCAGGAAGAAAAATAATAAAATACAAACTTGCCTCTTAACTTAACTCAGTTATGTTTCGTAGCGCCCCATTTTAACTTTTCCAAATACTTTTCCCTTTATAGCCTGGAACTTAAATGGACTTAATTGGCGATATCTCTCTCTCTGAGCCCTTGCACCTCTGAATCCTGATATGTTTTGCCCATTTCTCCTGGCTGAGGTTCCGTCAGAACCAAGTGGCAAACTCTGGTTCTGAAAAATTAAGCCGACATGAAAGTGCTAAAATGCGCAGTTCGTCAAATGTCCACTAGCTGGCTCCAAAAGTGAGTCAATCCTCACGGATCCCATGTTAAAACGTTATATATACACGTACATGTTTACGGCCTGGTACTAAAACAGTTTTGCTCTCGATAGCTATTGTAGATTTCCCATTCAGAAATGGGGGTGAATTTTTATGCAGCTCATCAGTTAAAATTATATTAAGCTATAAAATTATACATAATTGGGGCGCGGTTGATTTACAGCTGCATTATAGGTGTCAAACCGCTAACTTTACCTTAAACACTACACACTAGCTAACCAGCTAACCAGAATCAGTGTAGCGTAACTCACCAGAAGAAATGTAGGAGTTGACATGGGATCAAATGCAATCAAACGCAAAGTAATGTTAGCTTATGAATTAAAGTTAGCTACCTGGCATGAGCCACAACTAAGCTAGAGTTGCTAAATTAGCGTCTTCTGAACAAAAGACAGTTGGGGTTACTGTAGCTCCGGCAAAGAAGGTGATGATCAGCGCTCCCACAGTTCAGCTTCAAGGCCACTCTTCAGAAAACCTATGGGTGACTTCATGGAGGGTTTGTCCAGTGCTTTTGATACAGTCTATCGTCAGATTAGATGAAGCCCAGTCTTATGGAGTGTCGGGTCTAAGGCTGACCTGACACTAAGCACCAGAGGTGGGAGGTAACCGAGTACATTTACTTATTATTATTGCACTCAAGTACATACTTCACATATCTGTACTTTGTTTTATTAGAGGACACTTTTTTTTTTACTTTGCATAAAAGTGCAGCCAATGTCTGTACTCTTATATAAGTACATTTCCGCATGGCATTGCGTTACTGAAGCACAGTGGTGTGTGGTTTATGAAGTCGGACACCTGCCTATTATCCATAATTGCATGACTTGCCTTTCCTTCGAGACATGCCTAATAACTTAACAGGTGTTCGAAATCAAAAGTGGAGCTGAGTGCAGACAGCAACAAAAACAGCACGTTCACAATCAGGAAGCAGAGACAGAGACGGAGAGATGAAAGAGGCTACTGTGAGCTATTACAAGCCCTGTATATTTGATATTTAAGTACATGTGAAGCCTGATACGTCTGTATTTTTAGTACGCAAGTACAAGGATGACTTCTACGATTACTTGAGTAATATTTGCTCTCTACTTTGTACAACATCCTCTACTCATGGTTGTCTTGCTTTGCTTCCACTTTTTAAAATAATGCATGTAACGGTTCTCTGCAGAATATTCGAAGATTGGGGAAAAACCTACTGTACATCCCAAGTACAGTACTTTTTCCATAACCTTTGTGCTGGACTTGTTTAGAGAGAGCTTTGGTCTTCATGATGCTGCATGTGGGTGAACACTGACACAATCACAACTTTTCTGCATTAAATTTGTGAATCATTTTGCAAAGTGTCTATGTAAATGTCTATTACAGTACAGTAGATCTAATTAAGTCCCAAGTGAGTTCATTTCAGTTCCAAGCTGTAGAAAAGAAACGTTCTTACTCGTATGCAATTGAAAGTACATACAGATGTGCTTTATATGGTTTCCACATCCACCTTAAGAATATTCAGTCAGGCTAATAGTTTATGTATGGAACAGGATAATGAAAGACTGCACCGCTCTTCCTTATCGGTATGAATATTTCCTAATAATTAGTTTGTCCAGCATTTGTCTTTATCCATGGTTTTTATCATTGCCTTAACATGGATAAACAAATGTTGCATTTTAAACATTTATACACTGCCTGGCCAAATAAACGTAGCAGCTTCAGAAGAGTCAAACTACTGACCTGTATCAAGTAAAGAAAAGATCAAAATTACTAAATGTGATGAGAACTAAACAGCTGTGTTTCCATAAGACAACCTCACGTTATTGAGACTAATCCAAAAAAAAAAAAATCTATTTGCTTGGGAGCATAACGATTGGAGTTTGGAGTGATGGGGAAAAAAAAAGTCATGTGGTCTGTTGAGTCCAGATTGACTCTATTCCATATAGAGCGATGGTGCATCAGGGTAAGAAGGGCAGCCATCATGCATAGTGTCCACTGTACAAGCCCTGGAGGCAGCGTTATGATCCGGGGTTGCTTCAGATGGTCAGGTCTAGACTCAGCAACGTTATGAGGCAATAAAATTAACTTGGCTGATGACCTGAATGTATCGAATGACCAAGGGGGCTAGGCAGCGTTATTCTACACCGTTAAATAGGAGCTTTTATTCAACCTGTGCAAGAAGTGGAATAAAATCCTCAGCAGACTCACTCACCCCACCCCAGTTGAGGGTCCTGGCAAGGTCATTTCCAGTCCCCAGAGGTAGTACAGCTACAGCAGGCTGGGGGTTTAGCTGCAACTGATCCAGGATGGACAAGATCCAGCCGACCTACAAGGGCACCAGAGAAAAATCACTCTGTCTTTTATAATATAAACTTATGCAGGATGCTGTTAACTTCTTGAAAACTGTACTCTGTAATTCTGTGCAGGCCCACTATCTGCTCAGCATGGATTCAATTATCTCTACATGTGAATGTCTGAAAAGCTGCTCTGTGATGATGAGTGTTGTCATCCAAAATAGGAATATGAACAGAATTTCTGTATAAAGATAAAAAATAAAAAAAAAGATGTGTGCAGCAGTTGGGGCTGGAGTTAAGTGGCTTTTTCCTTCTGGTCAAGAAGAAGAAATCCAGCGACAATAAATCATGGATCAATCACTAACCAGCAAAACTGTAATAATTCAAGTGTGTGTGTGTGTGTGTGTGTGTGTGTGTGTGTGTGTGTGTGTGTGTGTGTACATTATTTAGAGGTTTTTGTTCAGAAAATGAAAATGTGACAATGTTGTGTACACATCACACATTAAACGGACATGATACAGTAATCATTTGCGACATGAATGTGAAATACAAAATGAAGACTCGTTTCTCCTGGGAGACTGGAGAGGGTTTTAAACGCCTTCATTTTTTTTCTCATGATTCTGTGTGGTTTTGAAATCCTCTAAGGGATAAATGTGGATAAAAGTCAGTTTGTGAAAAATGGGGATCTTCTGCAGACTCCTTCAAGCTTATTCCATAATCTTAATAACCCAATCAGGACACATGCATGAAATCTTTTGTGTAATTCTGCCATGTGGATTGTGAGTTTTAAGGCCTTCTTTTCATGACCGTAACTCAAATGTCATAACTAATATTACAGTTAGCTTAGATTTAAATATCACTTGGCTCTACTATCTGCACTATAAAGAGGTCCTGATTAGCAGTGATGTTGCCACTACAAGTTTGGATTAAACAGAGTTTTAAAAAACAAGCAAAAATAAAAATTGAATGCAACATTAATGCGCACTTACTGTGCCGTCACCACCGCATGCAAGAATACGCAGGTTGTGAACTTTTCGGTACATTTCCAAACTAAATTGCAGGAAAAAAAAAAAACAGAGACAGACTTTTTAAAACCTGGTGAATGACTTTTAATGTGAGCAGAGTGTCCGTGGGTGTGCTAATGACTCACCCTTCTTTAGGTCCGCCTTGGCTCAGGTCAAAGACTTGCCGAGGATTTAAATACCACATAAATGACTGGATTATTTTGGCACCCTGAAAGACAAATGGTTTCTCAGTTCTGTAACTCGTTTTAAAAAAAACAAACAAAGCTGAAACGCATCACTTATGGATATGTTAATGTACAGTAATCTGTTAAATACAATACAAATAGAACTGTAAAAGTTTGCTGCTTAATTAACTTTCATTAGTTGTTGTATCACTCTTGAGCTGAGATTTAAAAACCACGCACTTGGCTTTCCTGATTTTGAATCAAAACTTCACACAGAAGCGACACACAAAAACAGTTTTAACCTTAAGTATTACAAAAAGAAAAATGCTTCATTTAATGATTTGTCAGAAGCTCAATAATTCAATTTCAGATTTTATGTAATTAGTTATTTGTATTGGTGTAATGAGAAGTAAACGGCATGGTGCGATATGTTCATCAGTTTTAAAGTCTTGGGTCGGGACCTTCTTGGTATAATGGGAAAAAGACATTTATTTAAATTTTTTTGCAAATGTAAACAGAAACTTGTACAAACTTGTATTCAATGACAAACTGGCCATTGATTGAGGTTGGTTGTTGATTTGGGGATCTGAGGATCTGGGTTTGGGCTCCACAGTCAGTTGGTTGTCTACACCCTGTACTACCCAGCCACTACATGCAGATCCCAGATGACATGGGAGGGTTGCGTTGCAAAACCTGTGCCAGATTGTACTGTACAGTATGTGTGTAGAATGGATGGTCCGTTGTGGCGACCCCTCGACGGGAGTCGACGAAAGTTTACAATCTTAGTATAGTTCGAGCCATGCTTCTTCTTAATAAGCAATAATAATAAACATTATTTGCATAATTTACTACTGATTATGGCACGCTTACTATTTTTGACCAACACAGTCACTGCCAAAAATTCCCAAACTGGAGTTATTTCATACCTACAGCACAAAGTGACATCAAATGAGCATGCTGGCCGCGACAACATGAAACTTCTCACCTTTAAATGAGTTCTAATGTACGACTTTAGACTGATCAACGTTCAGGCATATTCGTTTGTTTAATCTAAAACACTGACTACACAGTTCACTGTTTGAGGGGGGTCTGGTTTCCTGCTTTGTCTGTCGAACATGCTGGAGTTGGTAAAGACGTGATTCTGACTGGAGATTTGTCGCTTAGGATTTGATGCGGCTTTATATTTTAAATTAACTTGTTCATCTGATTTTTCAAACGTGTGCATTTTTTTTATATCTCATGAAGCTACATTGTGACAATGACCATTGTTAAAAGCGCTATATAAATAAAATTGAATTGAACTGAACAGGAGAAGTCCTTAGTGACGTGCTGTTATATTAATGTACATGTAGAGAACTAGATAAAGCTGGACAGTGTTCACGCATACACACACTGAACATCCTGTACCAAAGGACACGGTATGAATACACAGTATATATCATTACACTCTGTCTGTACATAATGTGTGTGTGTGTGTGTGTGTGTGTGTGTGTGTGTGTGTGTGTGTGTGTGTGTGTGTGTGTCTGACCTGGTTTCCTCCGCTCTTTGGATTAACAAACACCAGCAGCGGTTTCATCAGCGGTGAAGGAATGGGCCTCACAATGAACGGCTTCCATCGAGACTCCTATTAGCAAAGTTAATGCGAGTGTGTTTAATTAAAGGAAACGGTGTCTCGTGTTTACAGAATAAAATCACTTATAATATATAATATTAATATAATCCTACCTCGGCTCCCTTCTTGCTAGACTTGCGTTTGAAGGATGTTCGTTTTTTCTTTTTGCTTGACTTTAGTGAGGACTGGAGGAAGAAGGAGACAGAAAAAAGCTTTATTATCATTACACATACGAGGGGTGTTCAAGTCAAACAGGGACTTTTGATATGACTGAAAAAAAAAAACCTTAATTTCTCTATATAATGCCCTGCTACATTGATGCACATATCCTATCGTAGAAAGACTTTAATGGCCCAAGCATGTGGAAACGGCTTGGAGTGAACTCAGGACTGTATGGGGGATCGTGGTAATCATTCCCACCTGAGTTCCTGTAATGTGCAAGTGGTGGTGGTGAATGACCTCAACATACCTCAGCAACACACAGTGGGTGCAGTTCCCACAGACAGACGTGTCTCTTCTGAAGACAGGCATCAAGTTAGCAAGATCAGGCCTTCCACTCGCTGAACGTTCACGGGAACGACTGCGGTGTGCTCCGAGTATATCGAGTATATGAATCGAAAATATTTAGTAGAGTTGAGCCATTTTATAATATTCAGATATCAGCCATTCTCTTGCAGTGTGTTGTTCACTGATGTGTAATCTTTCCTCCACAAAAATAGAATAAATGTTTCTTCCAACCCTAATCTCATCTTTCATCTGCTTTCAATTTATTTATTTATTTTTTTTATTCAAGTGCCACTGAGTTAAGATAGTGTGGGTAAATGTGTGTCCGTGTACGTGTGTACCTGAGGTCTGCGGACACGGATAATCCATGTCGGAGGTACTATAACAGCTGCATGAGCTCCTAAAGAACAACACTCTTCTATCTGCTGCAGCATGAAGCATGTCACCTTGTTGTGATACTGTGAAACAATAATACATTACACATGTATGACAGTCTCACACGCGCGCACACACACTTATTTGCACACTCGTACAAGTGCACTTACAGCTTGTTTGCACCAAGAGCAACTAATGGCCACAATCTCTTTACTGTGGAAGGCAAACTTCTGCTGAAATCCCTATAAAAAGAGAGAAAGTCATTTTTGTTACTTAAAAAAGGTTCATTAAAAGGTTAATCCATACAAATGTGTGGAAGCCTGGGAAAATATTCTGATCATCACCGTATGTTTTCCCCTCTTTGTAACACGCTTTGACTCCCCTACTTTAACAAACCACATATACAGTACTGACCAGTCCTGTGCAAAAGTTTTGAACCCCGCTCTTTTCTTCATAGTAAATAAAATCAAATAATGTAGATTAAATTAAAGAAAGTAGAACAATTGTTTCACTGTGACAGGCTACGAAGTGTCTAAAGATGGTTTAAAACTTGCTTGTTTATGTAACAACCTCAGCAGCGCCTCTCGTCTGCTCCACCCACTCAGCATTCAGCATCAGCAACACACAGTACTGATCACCGGCCTGAACATCTGTCATCACATGCACCTGTTTCTCACTGGCTCAAGTCTTACAGTAAGAAGTGTCCGACACGTTTATGCTTGAATGCTTTATATACTGTAGAAGTTCACTGCGTGGCTTAACGAATAAAAAAAAACATCTGAAATTGCTCTGGACTTCAGGAAGCCTGGAGAACTGTTCCTCGAGACTACATTAAAAAGAACAAGAAAGAAAGTCTGACTCTTTCAAAACAAAATATGAAGAAATGAGAGGGGGGGGTCGAGACTTTTGCACAGTACTGTACATTGGATATGTTTTGCTTTTAGTCTTGTCTAAACTTGGTTCTTGCAAAGATCATGCTGTGTAAGGAGCTATTTATCAAAGACTGTTGAACAAACAGTCAGACTCCCTAAAGTGTAAATTCCTCACACAGTGCACGTCTGGCTTTGATCAAGTTGTTGGATTGCAGTCACACAGTAAGAGAGACATATTTTTAAGTTTGTATGGAGAAACTCACTGCCAGAATGTTTGTGTTGTAGTAGGAATCAAATCTTTTCATTCTTTTTTTTTTCACTTTCAGGAGTGACCAGCCTTAATAATGCTATGATGTTAAAATATATATTTCACAGAGTTCAGAAAAGCCTGTGACGGTGCAACAATATTCAAATGTGACCATGTGAAGGGTTTTCCCAGGCTGCCAGATATCCTGCTACTTAATAACATTGAATGTATGTCTCTATCCGATTTATTCCAAACAACTTTGGAAATAGACACACACACACACACACACACCTTTCCACACTGCTTGCACTTCCCCTCTTGTCGCCGTCGATGGACCCAGTGATGCCGCACTATATTAGGCTGTCATGGAAACAGCAGAGGTCATTATTACAGATCTCATTATGATGAATTAGTAACAGCTAATTATAGACGGACTGGCCGGGAGAACAAAATGAACATCTCCCTAATAAAATCTTAATTGTCAAGTCGGAAAAGGACACGGTGTTCGCTTATATCAGGCTGCTAGTCGCTAGTTCCAAGAGGAAGCATGTGTTAGCCCTCACCCTCGTCTGTCTGTAACTGTTCTACACTGCCTGGACAAAACAAATAAATAACGTAGCACAGTCTGATATTTCACTTGACCGCTTTGATTATGGTGCGCAATATGGTGGACAATGATTCCTTTATCGTCCCAGAACCACTCTCTCAATCGTACTTTTGCCGATTATAAAATGAATATGTATATGTTATACAGTAACTATACATTAATTTTTATATAATTTGATTGACTTGTACTAAGTCAAGTTATTTATTTACAAACCACAGTTTGTTGTTTAATACAGTACGTCACCCACCTGCAGGTCAGAAATGATGCACATTAAACACTTGAAATTAAGACTACTGAAAAGGATTACACTGTACTGAACATGCATGAGCATCACTTTCAGTTATGTCTGAAAAGAACAAGCACGTTTATTCTAAAACACTGAGCTCATACTGCTGGGGTGTGACTGCGGGAATGTAAGAAACGAAATCATGTACATATGAGATAAACGTTAAAAAGAAGCTTGGGATGGGATGATGGCAGAGGGACGGAGAGAACTACAGGATGAAGCTATAATCTGAATAGACTGTAAAGTCAGCAAATCCTTCTCAAGCACTGAAGCTTATAGACTTTAAAGTCTTCGCACACATACTGTATCCAAACGTGCAACAATTTGTACTGTATGTGTTGGAGCGTCTGTACAGATGTACATGTCCTCATAACTGTGCTAACGTGTGTGTGTGTGTGCGTGTGTGTAATACCTTAGTGAGGGGTATACATACACTGCGTTTAGCGGCAGCACGCCTGATTCGCTCCAAAGCGGCCTGACCTTTTAGAGCTCTGCGATGCCGTGCGGGCTAACCCACGCAAGGCATGATGGGAAACAGAAGGACATAGGGCACATGTTGCAGGAGGATGATGGGAAGCAGGAGAAGAAGGATGGAGAATGAAAGGAAATTAGGGGGGAAAAAAAAGGTAAGGTGATAGAAGAAAGCTGAGAGCTTCACATTAACAGCATCTGCAATGTACAGTTAAGATTCTGGCTGGGCAAATAAAAATAAAAAAAGGAAAGATCACACATGAGGATTGGAAAAAAGAGACACGGTGCAGTCCGGGTGTCCACTTACTTCCCGGATGTTCCGAGAGCCTGATTCCCTGAATGACGGTTTACACCGGAAGTTGATCTGCAACAGACACAGCATAATACAATACCACTGTTAAAATGTTAAACCAGGTCACAGAGATGATCCTGAGTCTCCCTGCTAAAGCTCATCCAACCATCAATATAGATTTCTGATAACATACACAAAAAATATGATTTTCCAAAAAATACATGTACGAAAAAAATGATTCAGATACTTCATGGTTCTGATTGTGAACGTATCACTCTCATGACTGATCACAAATGAAGACATACGTACCGGCAATCACAAGGTTTTCACTTCTAATCTTGAAAGTTTGCATTTCTACATTTGTTAGTAAACTGTGATTATATCTTACACACGCTCTAAAATCAAGCTTGATTTCACCTTTAACTTATGCGCACCTCGAAAAAGAAGCCCCGTGTTATTCATCATGCAAATCGACTCATTAGATCCAAAACCACCAGTAAGCACTTTAAACCCATCAGATAACTCAGACCACGTTTACGGACGGGGGAGTCCGACCTTTCAGGTTGCAGTGAGAAAAAAAAATGAGAGAGAGAGAGAAGAGAGAGAGAGAGAGAGAGAGAGGGGGGGGGGGGTGTTCAGCAGAACATAAACTGAGACATATCAGTCATAAGCCTGTTGGGTCCGATTGTTGCATTGGCAATTGATTTTTATCGCTTAGTAATAATTTCAGCACTAATGCATTCGGTTAACAAACTTTCAGCAGGAAATCACGCATCCATTAAGTAACGTGGACTACAATCCATTAGTTTAACTGAAATTTAGAGCGTTTGCATTTTAATGCATTAGTGACTTTTAAATATCGATTTTTTTTTCATTGCAGAAATCATGAACACAAACAAAACTGAAAGTTATCTGTGTTTATGTGTTTATGATTACGAGTAAAACAAGAATATTTCAACAACATAAAGTTGTGCAGGAAATGTGTGTGGTGGTTGGGGAAAACCCATCACATGGTGACATTTTCACACAGACTAATATTTAGTTTGACCGCACTTAGTTTTGATTACGACACACAATCTGTGTGTGTGTCTAGTTCATGTGTGACAATGATTCCTCATACTCCCAGAAACACGCTTTTACAATCCGAGTCCTGGAAAACACCCGTGCCATCAGGTATTAATGTATATCCTGGTCACTGAGGTCATCAGCTGACTTTATTTTATTGCCCCATAACGTAAACTGAAGAAACCTCAGATCACAACATCGCTTCATGCGCTTCCCTTCGTCTGAACTCAGCAGAAATGACACATGACCTTTTTTCCATTGTTCCAAATCTAATCCGATCTTTTTCCGATGAATCTCACTAACGAGAGGTTTTCTTATGGCCACGCAGCTGTTTTGTCCCAATCCTGTTGTGAGAAGTCAGAAATGCTCTTACTTTTATTATTAAACACAGCTCTGAATTCTACTGCAAAACCTTTTTTCCTTTTATAAAATCTCTGATCATGATTTTTGTTTTCCCGTCTAAGCTTCTTCCGCGAAGTGGATGAAAATGACCATAGTAATCAGTTTATCGTAATATTTCTACAAGTGGCACATAAAATGACTACCGTAGTTCCTATGCTAATCAACCAGTTTGAATGTAAAAACCCTCATAAACTGCCTCATCATCCTATAAGCACTGGATCACTGAGGCAACTCTGTTGCCTGAATATCTTGTGAACGGCTAATTCCTTTTGATTAATCGTTTAAATATTATAAAAGTCTATACACAATGCGTGGGAGCTCTTCCCTGTTTTGATGACGATGTTTCAGCTGGATCACAAACGACGAACTAAACTAATTAGGCTTATGCCGATTTCAACTTGATCAGAGCATGACCTTCAGTGTGTGAGGAAATAACACTTCGCGAATAAGGTTTTCGCGTGAAGTTACTGTATGTACAAGATCATCATCACAGACAGGCTGCTCAATTTTGGGCCTGCCATTTTCCAGAATTAAGCCACAGCGACATCTGATGGATTTCCCCAGACTATATAGTCTCAGTTTCTGTTCAGACTGAAGGGTGTGAGTAAGTGATCTTTTAATCCCAGCCTGGGCTTGTATTTTGGATGCTACTCAGGGAAAGCAGGAACCACAGCCCTATGGTGTTATAGAAAATCAGAGAGAGAGACAGAGAGAGAGAGAGACAGAGAGAGGTGGTGGTCTCACTCTGAAAGATGGATCTTTGTGTGGCAGCTCATCAAACCACTCCGCTGGGAGCGAGGACTTCCTGTGAGATAACTGAGGGCAGGGATATGATTGGTTGACTGAAGTACTGATGTCATGTACGCCCCAGTGCTTAGTGCTACGACACTCACCTTTTCCAGCTGCTCTATACAGATGGTGTGGACGACAATCTTGCAAGCAGCACATTTCTTCCGAGCAACAGATTTTTGCTAGGGAAATAAAAAAATATATATATATAGAAGTAAAGACAAAAAATAAATACAGTATAATCCTTGAGTTTTCTGATGGAAGAGCAACATGGAAAAGCTAAAATTGTTGACATTGTTACGCTAAATATATACATCAGACACTGAACTTCAGTCTTAACAGAGAGGTTCATCTGGATTTCTGGACTGTAGACTGCAGAATCCAGCCAAAAAAAGTCACATGACCCAAAAGTTTTACAAGGAATTAAAATATATATATGTATGTAAAAAAAATTATTTTTTTTTGAGAGAGAGACAAAAAAGTGCTCAAAGTAGAAGATCTGGAGATTTTTAAGATTTGTGGCAGCTTGGCAGAAAAGGAAACATCAAGAGGAAGGATTTTTATTTCATATTACTGTGTGATTAAAAGAGGTAATACATCTTTTAGCAGATATTTAGCCCTGAAAACATGGTGCTTAAAGAGAAAAAAAAGGTTTAATTAAATACTGGAAACAGTTTTGGGAGAGGCTGGTATTTATCGTACACCTGCGCCGAGCCGGACCTGCTGATTTAAACCACAGTCTGGTGTGTAGAGTTTCTTTATATACAGACTGAATGACCGGACCGGCCTCAGACGCACCCGCTGCACATCCTGCTCCTGCAGCCCTTAAAGCTCAGAGCATTTCAGCCATCATTTGTTTTGCTCTATTTTATTTATTTTTAATAAGGATTTGTCAGGATTGTGCAGTATAGACTAACTTTTTTTTTTTTTGGTCAGCATGACCTACAGTAGGCAATGCGATTTTTATGATACATTTTGTTTCATTTTAACCGACTATACAAACATAACTAAGCAAAAAAATAAATCAACAGGTCATATAGATAAAAGAAACAGCACAGATACACATAATCATGTGTTTTGTAGTTGTTTTCGGTTGTTTCCATGACCAAATAATAATAATGATAATAATAATAATAATGATAATAATAATAATGATAATGATATCAATAATAAGCTCATTTTGAGCGTTCTACATTTTCGCTTAGTCATTCCCACATTACGTGATAAAATTCACATGTTATAAAATTTATGATAACTTTGGTTCTACCTGACGTATCTAAATACCCAGTTTCACAGTATATACACAATTACAAGCCTCTTCATTAGCACACACCAGCCAGGCTTCCACATAATCATATATATTTACAATCATCAGGGCCTACCTACTGTACTACGCTTGAGTTTTAATGTTTTTAACCTCCAATCATAAATCATGTTAAAAATGTAAGCAATGATGGAACAATAACAAACAGCAGGTACTGTCTGACTGGCAGAAATACGTTTTTTTTTTTTTTTTTTTTTTTTTAAACACTCAATGGATGTCTACTGACCCAAGACCTGTGGTCAGCAAATGTCAGCCATCTAACTCCCCCTCTATTATACGATAAAAAAAAGGCTGGATTTATTTAAGAAAAAATGATTGGGAATTAATGAAGAATAATTTTTTTTTTTAATTATTAAAATGTTTTGGAATTTATAGTTAAGATTTATAATGTTTTAAATTATTTGAAGTTATGCTTTCTGAGGTTTATATTTTATACATTATATATTAATATTATCAAAATTATAAAAAAAAATTTAAACTTTGGCTTTCATCGTTCATATTCCTATTTTCTTTATTATTTTTTAAATAGTTTATTTATATTATTATAAATCCTTTTATCCTTGTTTGTACACCATATGTATAAAAAAAATTTTATCTTGTTACTACTTTTTAAGGAAAATGTGTCATGAATATAATCAGGCTACTATTGGTCTTTAAGTGGATTAAAAAACTTTTCCTTCTTTAAAAATAAAATAGAAATAAATTAGAAAAAGTTGATAATTACAGCGAGCTCCAAGTGTGCAGTTTTAAACACAACCACCAGAGGGCAGTGTGTTACTTCTGATTCTAGGTTTTCTTTTAAAGAAAATTTGATAAAACCAAAAAAGTTTATAAAAGCATAAAAATTATTTTGCGAATGAATCATGCAGATAGATTGTCTTTATAATATATAGATTTTAAATTAGTACAATCTTCACAATTTCACAAAACGCTTGAGGCTGAGAATTAATATTTCACAAATGTATGAAATATCACAGCTGCGTGAGAATATCTATTTTAGGCTTCAGAAATTCAATTATACACAATGGTCTGAGTTACTGTCTATAGATGGAAGTCAAAATGAATCTCCTTCCTTTTCAATATCATTCAAAGTCACACTATAGAGGTCAAGATAAAGTTAACAGTTATTAATTGTTATTACTGTATATATTAGAATGGTGGTAATTGCTGAAACACACACACACGCACCAATGTCTTGGCGTAGCAGTGCTGTTCCCCGACGTAACAGAAATCTCCAGAGACGTTGGTCTCGAACCAGATGTGCTCGCCGTACAGCGCTGACTCCTGCACACAAACACACAATTTCCATCCATCAATACAGCGACACTCTACACTACAGCACTGTCTACAAACGGCCTTGTGTTATTTGTAATGTTTATAAACAAGAGATAAATTCAGATATACAAGACTGGGCAGGTTTTCTGGACTCAATGTTGTCTGCATCCTCCGTCTGATGCATTCGATCATTGAGTGTAAAAGCAATTTTCACAGGTGTGTTCCAGAAATACTTATGGTTCCCCCTAAAGACACTGATTTAAGCTTTGCTTCAACAGAACTCGGGTGTGAAAAGCACCATGTAATCAGTGAAACAATCTCACAGCATGCTATCATCTGCTGATATTGAGGTAATCATCGACTCTCATTCTGCAAATTGTCTATGTGGTGTAAAATCCATCCGTAGCTCAGGAGGAATCAGTCAGTCAGTAATCAAACCAGCGATAATGAGGCACTCCTTAGTGCTGGTTAGTTCAGTCACACCTATATATCTAGAAAAGTCTATGTTGAATTGTTTTATTACTGATATATACTTATATACGTTTATTTACATTTACAGTGCAGCCCAAAAGTTTGGACACCCCTTCTCATTCAGCGAGTTTTCTTTATTGTGTTCTTTAGCCCAAACGCGTCTCTTCTGCTTGTTGCCTGTCCTTAGCAGTGGTTTCCTATCAGATATTCTACCATGAAGGCCTGATTCACACACAGTCTCCTCTTAACAGTTGTTCTAGAGACGTGTCTGCTGCTAGAACTCTGTCTGGCATTGACCTTCTCCCTGATCTGAGCTGCTGTTAACCAAGACGATGTGGTCAGTCGGATCTGGGCGTGATGCACCCGTCATGCATAACGGCCACTGTACAAGCCTCTGGGGGCAGTGTTATGATCTGGGGTGGCTTCGATTGCTCAGGTGTAGACTCAGCAACATTACGTTATGTGGCAACAAAATGAAGTCAGCTGAAGACCTGAATGCACTAAATGATCAGGTTTCTTCACGTTTCTGATGGCAGGGACATATCCCAGGACTCAAATTGTGAATGAGTACCACAGGATGTATGCAGAACCATTTTCACACATGAACTGGCCACTATGTTGTGCGCCATAGTGAAAGCTAAAGGTGGGCAAGTGAGATTTTTTGGGGGAAGCATTGTTAGAAAGCTGGGGTCAGAGTGCAGGGTCGCCATGATGTGACAGCAGAGAGGGTTAACAGACTCGGTTAGAGCTTGAACCCTTGAACTTCTGATCAGTAACCCAGAGCCTTAACCACTGAGCCACGACTGCCCCAAATGCACTAGAGTCCGTTTCTGACTGCTGAAGAGTACAAGGGCTCGTGTGTGTATGCTTGACTGTGAAACAGCGTGGTGACCTGCGGAAAACCTTCACAAGACAACAGTTTTACATGTTCTACTATAAATAGTTGTGATATACTGCATCAGCTTCAGTGCATTTAAAGATTCCATTTACAGCCTGAGTCTGGTTACAGCCTGGGCCGATCGGGTTAATGTTCATTTCCTAACCATCCAACAACTGGATCAATGTGTTTCGTTCACTGTGTGAAGACATCACACTCTGCTAGTGAGGTCTTGGACATCTTCACGCAAACTGAATGTTTACACCACAGTGTTTGTTAAACTGGGTGTTCTGGATTATCAAAGCAAAGGCATCAAAGTATGTTGCAAGAAAAAACCTAACCAAAACTTTGGTCAAATGCAGATTTGTCAGAACACAGCCACACTGAGGCCAGACTTTCCCAGACCAATGATGACAATGATGCAGCCTGTTGCTGATGTCCTCTACATCATGGTGTCCTGGGGACAGAAAGCATCACTGTGTATGCTAACAAGAGAGTCCACCTCATTGTTGACTGCGTGCGTGCGTGCGTGCGTGCGTGCGTGCGTGCGTACTCACGCCCCAGTCCACGGTGCTGCGTATCTCTCTGTCCGAGTCACACTTGGCCAGTAGTGAACTGCTGGGCTGAGACTGCAGGTGCTGGAGCCCTGACTTGGCTATAGCCTTCCTGCACACACAAAGAGAAAGAAAGAGATGATCAACAGCTGCTGAGATCAGAAATATATGAAATAAATTAACAATCGAATGCTTGAGAGGCGGCAAGAAGCAAAAAAGAAAAAAGTACACATACAAATACAAATAAAATATACTGTAGTTGATACAACATAGAGAAAGGATTGTTCTTGAAATTCTGAGTAACACTTTCAACAGACTCCCTTCACACACCCACAAACAATACTTAAACCTTCACATACGAGAGAAACCCACTCCATGTGTCCGCCTCTGGATTGTAGCACATTCCGTCCCACCAGGGCGAGGCCGTCCTGCAAGCCCGAGCCCCAACAGAGCTCCGCCTACCTGCCCTTGCAGGCCCCATCCCCACGTTCACCGCCCTCCACGCCTGGCTGTTTCTCCGGTAACGCCCGTACAGCCCGTACCCGGGGCCATGATACACGGCCTCGGCTGGAAGCAAGTGGGAGGAGTTCCGGCGTAAGCAGCGTGGCGCACGAATGAAGGGGCGGGGCTGAATACTCTCTGCTACTAACAGACTCTGAGTCAACCACGATGAGCAGAGCTCAAAGTCCGACTCCTCAGGCTCCTCCCAGCTGCTGCTGCTCCGCGAGTCTGAGCCAGAGGACTCTCGTCCCGCACTTTCCTCATCCACTTCCTTCTTTTCGCTCATCTGGATGACGCTGGCGAGCAGGAGAGACGGGCCGAGCAGCTGAGCGGGAACGCTGCAATGTTTCTGAGGGATTGTGGGGTTTTGGGGGCTTTTGTGGACCACGGCATTTGCCTGAAGTTGCACGCTAGAACGACGTCTCTGCATAAGGTCTGCGGAGGGCAGGCCGGCGCTCGAACGCCGCCGCACTTTGCTCGCTGGCACTGCCACGCTGGTGCGCCGACGCCTGACCGCCCCGCGGCATTTCCCCCGGAAATGACGGCGGAAAAACGTGTCCATTGCTCTCAGGGTAAAAAGGACGCTAGACACCAAGACGGGTCCCCCTTAAAGAGGGCTCTGTGGGAAGGGGAGAGCGAATCAGTCAGCATACAGCGCGCGCACACACACACACACACACACACACACACACACACACACACACACACACACACACACACACACACTAAAATTGGAATGCAGTGCTGCTCTTTAAGGCCGCATTTTAATGATCGGTGTTTTACTCAGCAATAAGCTACTATAGATGAAACCCACGAATCCTCTTAAGAGCACCGTTAACAGGAGGTTGAAGCAGTAAACATGTCTGAAAACATAGATTAGTCCATTGATGGTCTTTAGGGGAAGACGAATTAACAAATACTTTCGACATGTCATATTCAAGGTCTCATCTTATTTGCCGTGCTTTGAAAAGGTCATCATAAACTGAGTCAGGTTGGGTTCCTGAAGCATCACATCCTGGCAGAGCGACACACCCTATAGCAGCACCGCTCTCTCCACAGGCAAACAAACCTGTGCGCCACCAACCACAATTTCCATCTTCACCCAGTCACTCTGACAGCTGCCTGAACGTTGGGCATCAAGCTCAAGAACCACAAAAAAAAAAATACACACCGAACAGTTCCAGGTCGTCAAGAGAAACTTGATCGAATTATCTGATACAGACATCTGACCTGCAGAGTGCAAGTTTCCTAACATTTGACTGAACTATAATCAGGTGCAACGTGACCTCACTGTGAATCTGAGATCTCCACAACTCCACAATACAGAGCAGCTTCACCTGGCCAGGTACGCAGACCGGGAGAACGCGAGGCTGATGTCTGCTTGCGTTTAGTCATTATTGAGAACTGCAAAGAAAAACCTTCAATTAAATATACGGTCCTGGATCCTAACCCGGTCTAACATAATCAGGAGTCATGCTCACACAAGTTTGTCACAAGTTTTTACACCCGAAAACCCTCCCATCTGATCCAGGCTTGGGACCGGCTGAGCGGCTGGGGTTTGGCTGGGAATCGAACCCGGGTCTTCCGCATGGCAGGCGAGAGACCTACTGTACAGTACCACTGAGCCACCAGTGTCCTGAAAATGTGTACTGTGTTTAATCTGTATGGGATTTCCACAAACCAAATTAGTTCTTGAGGCCAGTTACTGTATGTTAACCAAGTTGTTAAGACCAAAAAACAGACCTTGTCATGTTACCAAGAAACCACAGAACCTTTGAAATCCTGCATCATAGAACTATATGTTTAGATTTTGACCATCCTTGTTCACTCACTGTTAAATAGGTCTGCTGAAAATCTTTAAGCATCAACAACATTTGGAAAATTTGGAAGTTGTCCTCATTACCATTGTATTGTTTTAGCAATTAAGATGCACCGATCAGCCATAACACATCATGACCATTGACAGGTGAAGTAAACAACATTGATCGCCAGTAAACTAGTGACACGATCACGGGCACCCACGGCTCACCCATGGCCACGGAGACTAAGGGCCAACCAGTCCGGTCCGATCCAAGAAAAGAAGAAAGTCAATGCAGCCAGGACAAATCACAGATCCGTGCTGTCCGAGATAGAAAGGCACCAGAGCACTCAGTGTTCTCAATATTTGCTCATTAACAATCACCAGACAAACAAAACCAATCCATGGAGGCCCCACACCAGAACCAACACCCACCATAATAATCTACAGCACAGAGAGCCAGGCGGCACATGGGAGCCCAAAACATAAACGGCTTCTAATGTTATAGCTGATTTGTGTGCAGTAATAAAACATAAACCTTTCACTACTACTCATCTGCTGCTGTAGAAAATTTACTGATACCTTCGGTCCAATCAAAAGCAAGAACGCGACAGTGGCCCGATCGATTCCGATCGTGTTTTTGGAAGACAAAATTAAAAAAAACTGGAAGAGTAAACATTCTACACAATATGCCACATTAGTCCGTGGTAACATACCTCGCGTGCGTGCACACGTGTACATGCGTGCGTGTGCGTGTGCGTGTGTGTGTGTGTGTGTGTGTGTGTGTGTGTGTGTGTGTGTGCACAGACAAATAAGCAACTTAGAACCCAATCTTGAGTACAGATCAGAGTTTCTCACAGCGCTGGTGACCAGCTTTCTGCTGCATGTATTTAACTTAAAGGTCATTTGATGCACAAGCACACTGTTAGCGGAGACGCTCCTATCACTGTGTGGTTTTGAGACTGCAAATATTCTTACAGAAGCTATCGACACAAACCACATTAACGCCTGCATGCGTGTATAAATATATTTCAGCAAACGGGTTGATGCAAAAAAAAAAAAAAAAAAAAAAAACATTAAATAAAGAGTGTATTTTATTGGCGTCTTCGAATCTATAAGAATAGTTCAGCTATTTAATGGATGCCTTTAGTAAAGTAGGTCATAACAGATAAAAACTTCAAGCATTGGAAATTGTCTTGATATTTGCTCATAAAGTAATTTATACGTACATCGCATTATACGCATGTGTGAACATTTCATATTTCAATGAGCACACTGTATGTGTAATATCGTCTATATGAATGAAAGAAAGGTTTTTGTCTGTACATCGGTCAGAACTCGCTCTTTCAATGATATCTTCTCGTTTCATATGTTGAAGGATCTGAAACCAGTCTCAGAAATATTCCTGCCGGTCACAGGTTATGTACAGTTCAGTACGTATTTCTGTACGTCTGTCCAGCCAGAGTTTGTCACACAGCATCACGCAATGATGTCAGTACTTCGGGATTTTCAGTACCTGATGATGTTTAACCTGCACCATGAATGAAATCATAATGTCGAGATGTTAAGAACAGTTATGTGCCAGATTTAATAATCTACTTGCTCAATGTAAACACACACACGCACCAAAGAATATTAATTAGAAAAGTTAAACTGAATATTTTTAGTTCATATTGTCACCACTGAAATAACAGCGCTAAAGGGGTTAATTTTTCGAGTTCTCATCTATGATTCACTCCCCGATTACCGAACAGGGAGTGTATTTGTCTGACGATGAAATAAGTACAACTTAGTGTAAAGAAGGGAGGTACGATACTCGACTTTACAAAATGTGATTCCTTTGTATTAATATATTAGACAGAGAGTTCTGCTGAACAGAAAGACAGACAGACGTGTACGTGGGCTTCACCCTGAAGTAATAATATCACTCATTACATTAAAGCTTATTTTTAGTTTTAACCTTTTAACTCTACATGTCTACGAACTCATCATCCACCTGACACTGTGATTAGTTGGAGTGTGTGTCCTGTGCTTCATACTGGGTAATTAATGAGACCGCACACACACACACACACACACACACACACACACACACACACACACACACACACACACACACACACACACACAGTTACAGGCTCCTGCTTTACATTTACAATATCTGTGTGTTTTCAGTTCTGACTGAAAGTGGAGCAGAAACACTCTACTTATCTTTCCAATCATCTTGAAACACTGCGTTCTTACCCTCAAACTTTTTTTTTTTTTTAATCAGCCATGATGTCACTTCCCTAATCAAACAGTGAAAACTCCTTCCGTTGCCACTGAACAAAAACCGATGAGAAATCATGTGCACAAATGCAACAAGCTGAGACAGAAACCATCAGGCACAGTTATAAAAAAAATATATATATATATATAAAGTAATTATTTTTTCATATGCTGTTCAGTTCATCTGGTCGTAATAGCCAATGAGTTTGTGAAACTGACCCTAAGGTGGATATTTTCACTGTTAAATAATTGGTTTAACTAGACTGACTGCCTGACGCCTCGTTCAGACTGGAGGCCAATCGGAACTGGTTCACAGATCTGATCTTTACGAGTGACTGTACACACGCGGTTATTTAAAAGCAATCTGATCCGGCGCTGTTCAGACTGAAAGTCCAACCCGACGCGGTTTCGACTTATCTGCATTGGTAACGACATTGGGGACGTGGATACACTCTAGCGGTGTGCTGAGAAATGCTGGAGACGTATTAGGACACTACACGGAGATTATTGTTCTCCATTTCCATTGTCTTTTCCTGCTCGTTTTCAATCGAGCACCGATCCGAGTCCATACCATGTGATCATGTTGCATGTGACGTAACGACCGGTCTGAAATCTAACATCCAGACTAAGAAAGAAACAACATCCCTAAAAGTGGGTCAAATCAATTTTTTTTTGCTGTTCAGACTACAAGAAAGCAGTCAAACTCCAAACATATTACCATCATGATTATACTAAAATCAGATTTGCACTGACTGAGTGATGTTTTAGGGCAGAGCTACTGTAGCTACTGTATCTCTGGACCATGAGCTTCCTCTTCTTCTTCAATCTGCTTACAATATGAGTCAGAAAAACTTCAGTTCAAAGCTTGAACTTTGTTCCCTTGGTCATATTAGTGCTCTAAAAACAGCACGGCTGCAACACACGTTTCTCTGTATACAGGACGTGACATGTTCATGCCGTACGACAGGCGTTATATATATATATATATCTACTGTATATATCCGGACTGGTAAAGGCTGGAGAGATGAAATGAGTAAGTAGGTGAAATGTGTAATATTTCAGTATGTGATGTCAGACATGCTTTGGCCTCTTAGTCAAAAAATTTTAACAGAACTTTCCTGTTAGTTTTCTAGATATCACACACAACTCAGAATCAATTGAACTGTAATGGTCATATAACTTCATGCGTTTTAACACATTACTCACAGCTGCTCATGAGGGTAGAGCTCTCATTGTCTATACCGCTTTATCCTGTATACAGAGCCGCGGGGGCCTGGAGCCTATCCCAGGAGACGTAGGGCATGTGGCGGTGTTCACCCTGGACATACGCCACACGTACAGTATCACTCGGAACAGCAATTAGTCGTTAATCTGCTTGTCTTTGGACTGTGGGAGGAAACCTACCAAAGGAATATGCAAACTCGAACACATGAACACAGACCCTGAGGTGGGAATCGAACCCAGACCCTGGAGGTGCGAAGTGACGGTGCTAACCATTACGCCACCGTCCCACCCTGAAACAATCTTTTGTTGGAAAATTTTATTTTTTGAATTGTTGGGTCAGTTTTCGATTCAGAATTGATTCACACTTTTGGGGAAAATTACCAACATTAAACGCTAATAAAAATATGAAGAAATTCCTGTTCGGACTTACAGTATCAGATGAACCATAAAATAATCCAAAGTGCTATTGAACTGAATCAAATATCACAACAAAATGCGAACAAATCCACGACGTCTAGCTACGACGCACAGCTCTCTACATGACGTACATTTTGGTGTGGCAGGACGACACTAATACCCCATAAGAATTAACTTGAGAGGCTATTACACATGGTTGCATGGTGGTTCAGTGGTTAACATCGTCACCTCACACCTCCGGGGTTGTACATGGTCCTCGTTCATGGTGGGTTTTTCTTTCCTCCAAAGACATGCACTGACTTTTCCAAAAGGCCAGTAGTGGATCACTGGGGTACGAGTGTGTGCTTGTGTGAAGCAGGACAGAAAATCAGATAGATGCATGCATGGGCTGTATTACACTTGGCTTAAGCTACATGCTACCACGTCATGATTTTTTTGAGTAACCCTGTAAAATGAGAGGAGAGTCAACAACATATAGTCATCCTGTGTACAGTCTAGCAGCTTGTTTTCATGGGTTTTAGATGTGGTTGATACCACAACTGTTATTTAAAGAGCTACAGTACTACTACTAATTAACTAACTAATGCAAAAGATCTGAAAGGAAGACATTATCCACCCCTGAGGTTCTCCATTCCTATCTTTGCCATATATTCATATTTATCGCACTCACGTTGTAGTAATGTATTAAAGGTTTCATTTAGATCATTTCCTACAAAAGCAGATCTTGGTATATTGGTGCAGCAATCGTGACACTGGCTACCGTGCCATGAGGCCATGGGAGTGGTGTCAATAACAGAGAAAATGCAGGACGCAGGCCAGATGGACACCGTCCCCGCGGGCAGCCCAAGAAATGGTGGCTCGACCGATTCAAAGAAGACATGAGACTCATCAGCGCCGTCCCCAATGACGCCCTCGATCGTGGACGACAGCATGCAGAGGGTGGGACAAACAACAGGAAGGAGAAGATAAGGATCCTGGAGTGTTTTATTCCTTTAATACTTACAAAATACGCAAACTATTTATTTTGTTCCATTTACTCCACTTATCCCATGGATAAACATTCCAGCAAAACAGTTTGAACACGAGCCTCACTTCAGGGCTTCTCTGCCTGTAAGGGTTCACTCGTGTCATTTCAACATTGGAGAACTTTAAACCTTTCAAAGAGGAAATACATCAGCCTTTAAGGATAAATAAAGAATTATAAGCTACGGAAAATGCATTAACATTTATTAATATCGGCGAAAACAGAGGACGTGCAGTGAGGATGTTTAACAAAGCTCGTCCTTAATCAAAACAACGTCCCGCTCTATTACTGCACAGACACTAACACAGTATGTGGGGTAAAGGTAAGAGCGTGTGTGTGTGTGTGTGTGTGTGTGTGTGTGTGTGTGTGTGTGTGTGTGTGTGTGTGTGTGTGATCTCAGAGCGAGGTTACTAAAATAAAGAGTCCATATTTTATGTCTCAGCTGTCATTTCGCCATGTCTCTACCTAAACTGAGCAGAGGACACGGAGAGAGAGAGAGAGAGAGAGAGAGAGAGAGGATTAAAGAACGTTCAGACTATATGTCACCTCTGTTGTACTGTAGTTCTCTCTGAATCTCAAATTCTGCTTAGGCTGTAGGAGTATTGCTGTACGGAAGAAATCAAGAAGCATGATAGTTTCAAAGAAAAAAAAATGTACAAAGAAATGCAGAAGAAAAAAAAAAACTAGTTCTTTTAGTGCAAGATCTCGCAAACCCCGAGTGACTCAGATACCTTCCGGGTCTTTTAACTGCCCTTATAAACACAATACTCTTCATGATTTAGGTTTCTAAACAATAATAAATGAGCTTATCTCCAAATTAAAGGACTTAACAATAATAATAATAAAATGACAAAACTGGTATTATATCCGTCACAATCATCATGAATTGCAAATCACTTAAATATACATAAAATGTGGTTTAGACTGAGATTTAATAATGAACAAATAACTGTGCTAAAAACACCCTGTGTAACCAATCAAACCAATAAAATTAAAAACATATATATTATTTTTTATTTACTTTAAAAAAAAAAAAATTTAAGTCTGTGTCTAGCACCGAGTTTTCTTACACTAACTTAGACGAAGTCTTACCCATCTCAGCATGTTTTTTTTTTTCACCCTGTACTTTTTTCCTCTCCTACGTCCCTGAAGAAGCTCAGGAATATTGGGAGCCTTAGAAGGGCGAGACTATTTGTTAAAAAATAATAATAATATTAATGCATTAAATGTCTCTAATATTAGAAGAGAAAATATTTGTAGGAAGCTGTTAAACTCTAGGCAATATCAAGTGATAACATTTACTGTACTTACTGTATATTTATTGTATGTTAACATATATTTATATGTTCTATGTTATCCAAATATCTGGAGAATAAAGTGATCCTGATTTATGACAGTAACCGCCGTTAAAAACGCTACACAGAATAATAAAAAATAAAGCAGCGCACACACATTAGGTACACTTGTTCAGCTTCTGCTCGATGCATTTAGACACGTAGACACGGACTAGACGATCTGCTGAGGTTCAAAGCGAGCATAAGAATGAGGAAGGAGGGTGATTTAATGGACTTTCATGAGCACTTCATGGTTGTTGGTGACCTCGTCTGGTCTGAGGATTTCACATTCATTACATCGATGATGATCTGTGATTTTCACACACGACTATCTGTAGCATTTACAGGGAACGGTGTCACTTTGTTGATTCCAGAAGTCAGTGGAGAAAGGCAACTTGGAGTTGAAACTCAAATGACTTCTCATTGCAAACGAGGCATGCTGAAGAGCATCTCTAGAATCGGCAGCACGTGGAACCTCGGAGCAGATGAGCTGCAGCAGCAGCAGCAGAAGACCACGCCGGTGCCGCTCCCGTCTGCTACGAACAGGAAACTGAGAGGCGACAACTCACATGGGCGAACGACATCGAACAACACAAGTCTGGTCTGATGTGTATCGAATTTCTGCTGCAACATTTCCAAAATTTATATTCTATATTTCTGGCAAAAGATTCAATAAAACTTGACTTTACTCGTGTTAAGGTACAATAAAGCGCATAAAACCCAGACCACTTTATAAACAAGTTTACAAAAAATGTCCTTTACTTGGACAGAATGTGTTTTGTGTTGAGGGATAAAAAGGCCAAAAGTAGATCCAAATATTTAACTACAGTAGTTAAACAATCTTCCTAAAATAAGTTGGAATTCATTTGTTTATGCAGTACAATATTTTAGCGCATTGAGTAGAAAACAAGAATTTTATTTTTAAATCAATCAAATCAAAAAAATTTCAAATATGACTTCCTTATCAAGCGTTATGACGGTGTGGAGGAATTCAAAAAAGGCCCTCAGTCACTCTCCAGAGAGAGAGACACACACACACGCACGAGCAACCCCAACTTTCCCACCCAGTACATTTTGGGAAACCGGTCAGAGGTCAATACAGAGGAGAGAGAGAGAGAGAGCGAGAGAGAGAGAGAGAGCGAGAGAGAGAGAGAGCGAGAGA
Organism: Clarias macrocephalus; assembly: GCA_011419295.1. NCBI lineage: Eukaryota > Metazoa > Chordata > Actinopteri > Siluriformes > Clariidae > Clarias > Clarias macrocephalus. The sequence goes on from JAAGKR010003025.1 coordinate 47,155, forward strand.
GAGAGAGAGAGAGAGAGAGATGAATGGAATCTTCTGTTAACCTTCCTACTAACTCAACTTGTATCAGCACGCTCGCTCGCCGTTTGCTGGAGGCTGCGCGAGCTGGATTCGGCTGCCGAGGCGACTTTAAAATCCGTTCTGTGCTCTTTCGAGATTTTCCATTAAGCTTTAATAAGCTGCAGTACAAAAGCAGAGTGACATTAATAGCTCATAGCTCAGTAATCACACTTTCTAAAGCAAGCGAGGCATAAAGGCTTCTGAAAAAATGACTCACTTGGCTAAAGAGCATGAGGTCTGGTGAAAACACACACACACACACACACACACACACACACACAGCTGGGCTAAAGCAGCAAGAGGTCAAGGTCCTGAGAGAGAAACAAGGCAGTGGTGAGGAGAAGAGACGCGGCTCCAGATTTTCCGTTAAGCCTTTCATTTATTTTCACTTCGATCTACAAACGCCTGTTACTTTTGGTTTGTTTTTTTACCCAGAATTCTCAACCCAGATTCATCTACAGTTTTAAAGTGAGAATAACTATTTCCTGGTTTCAGTTGACACTAGATGACACATCAGCCTATTTGCTAAAGTCACACCAGGAAACAAGTTTTTTTTTTCTTAAATGTGAGGAAAATATTGCAGATGAAAAAAGCTTTCCGCATCTTGCAGACAGACAGACAGTCAGGCAGACAGACAGGCAGACGGATGCTCAAAACAAACACCATCCCATTTTTGAGAAGCGGAAATACACTTTTCCGGTGAATAGCTGAGACCTTTTTTCCAGTTTATCAACCAAATTATCAACGATGGCACGATGCACGTGCTCTGCGTGTGTGTGTGTGTGTGTGTGTGTGTGTGTGTATGGATGTTGTTCATGCATGCGTGTCTGTGTGCATCAGACTGTTTAGTGTTTGATTTGCGTGCTAATCTCAGTAACATTGTAAAAGCAAGAACATTGGAACTGCACAAAGTTTAATGTGTGAACAAACACAGCTAATAAACACACACACACCCACCCACACACACACACGCACACACACATCCTTGCAGACAGAAAAGTTGCTCAGCGGTTCGATGCGGCGCTCTGATCACCGCCTGTGTGGGGACGCGCTGCAGTTTCCCCATCATGAGCTGTAGATCCACCACACCCTTCATCTCACCACCTACACCTCTCGCGTGGGGGTTGTGTATCTCGCATCTCTTCCTCATGATACACAGCCAGCTCTCACACTGCATCTGACTGACAGCTAAAACAACCAATCACAGATCTTTATGTGCAGCAAGTTGGTTTAAATCTAATCTAATAACTAAACTTTAAAGATGTTTTTTTTATTCCACTGACTGTGACTGTCACGCTATGAAAAACGGGTGAACGGTGGAGCTGAGAGTCACCGGTAGACTGATTCGATACGATTTTCGGCTCGATTCACTTCAGCAGTACTAATGGTTACCGTCTGATTTGCTTCAAACAGCTGCGTTTCTTACTCGTTTTTAAAGTAGTAAAATCTGCTAAAAATATGAAACAAACTTTGTAATGCTGTGTAAATCGTGTTGTTTTTCTCTCGCAGCTGTTGATGGTATTACACCAACTGTCAACTTAAAAAGGGAAGAAAAAGAGACACTCTTGCACAATGGAAGTCCATCCATCCATCCATCCATCAACCTCTGTAGTCCATCTACGGCCGTTCAGGCCAGTGGTGATTACCAGAGTAATTATTCCAACTTTTACAACCGTGGTAGGACCTTCACTCAACATTCGTATGCTCATTCAAACACTACAAGCTATTAGGAACGCCAATTAGTCTAATCTGCATGCCTTTGGACTGTGGGAGGAAACTGGAGTACCCAGAGAAAACCCACAAAGAACGGGAAGAACATGCAAACTCCATGCTCACAGAGCCTGAGGCGAGAATCAAACCCGAACCCTAGAGGTGCAAGAGGACGGTGCTAATCACTAATCCACCATGACGCCAAAATGGACGTATTTGCAGAAAAAAGGGATTTAGATCGTGTTTTCTTCAAAAGCTGTGCTATATTTTTAAGGAATTCATCAATTTTAGACCGATTCAAAAAGTGTGAATCGATTCGGTATCAACAACTGACTCAAACTGACCAAAAATCTCTGTTAAATCACATCTATGTGCCTCTATGGATCAGACTTATTTGTCCAGCACATCCCACAGATCGATCGGATTGAGAGCTGGGAAATTTGGATGTATTTGTAAGTCAACAACTCGGTCATGTTGGACGCATGAAAATCATCCTGCTGAAAGAGTCCACTGACATCAGGGAACATCGTCACCATGATGAGGTGTAAATTACTCAGGTTTGTGAGAAAAAATACCTCCACCTGAATGGCTGGACCCAACGTTGCCCAGAGCATCACACTGCCTCCACAGACTCGCCTTCTTCCTATAGTGCATCCTGATTCCATCTCTTCCTCCATGTAGGTACTGGAAGACACTTACTGCCATCCACAGAGCGCTCTGACCGGTCTGCACCTCCACACCTCCGTACACAGCAGGCTGATGGTGCGCTGTGTGTTGTGACACCTTTCTGTCAGCGGTTTTGATGTTAGGGCTTAGCGCAGTTTTGCACTGATGTATGATACACCACTGAGAAACATACAACACAACAGTAGAACAACAGTAGAATACACCCAACAGTCCACACACCGAAATTAAGACATTTATCCACAAGTCGACGACTCTTTAATATTAATTTACTTTGATGGATGAAAAAAAAATCAGTTTGTTCTGGGCGCCCAGCTATCGTACATATTAAATACATTGTTTGTTTGTTTGTTATTTTGTTTGTTTGTGGTGGTGAAGTTGAAATTGTTTCGGCAGAAAATTAGACAAGACCTTTCAAAAGCGTTGCAGCCATCGAGCAGAGCGTCTGAGCCTGAGACTATAGCAACCGTGACCAGGGCAATGCACTTACTGAAGCTGAATTAATAATGAATTGTACTGTGTTTATTGTGCTGCAAAACCGGGGCTACAAAGTGGACTTGTTTCATCCAAAATAAATAGCCTACATGCTGCTGTTTAATTCATGTGCGGACAAGATCTATATTTCTACACACACACACACTTCCTAAATAACATTCTGGTTTCTTTTTGTTAGCTCTAATGCACACAAAACACAAACGAGTGTGTGTGTGTGTGTGTGTGTGTGTGTGTGTGTGTGTGTGTGTTTGTTTAGTGCATATGAGACATATCTATAGACCCTAAAGAGAGACAGAGACAACAGTTTCGAGCTCGCATTATTTCCCATCACTCACTATAAGTGAAAACGTTCCTCCACATTCAGGTCGATTCTGAACATCATCACATCACATCACCAGTGTGTCGCTTCATATACTGATGACATCATCCGCGTACAACGATTTAGATTTAAACCTGATTTGTGCCACATTTCACAGAATAGTGTCGGCGACGCAGCATCAGTCAAAAATATGGAAAAGTGTGTTAGACCTCAAACTGCGTATTTGGGATTTCGGAGTGAAAGTCATCAATACTTGTATTACTAGTATAACGTGTAAACTGAACCTCTAACACGTGATCATGTGTATCGGTGCTATTTCTTTGCCTAAGTGAACTTTTTTGCTTGTATAGTTAAAATCAAATTGAATTCAGTTCATCATGTTGCCTATTTTGTGCTGCAAGGATATGACACTGTATACAGTACAGTATATAATGGCTAAAATGCTTTGAGAACCACTCATAACTGCAATTTATCAAACTATAACTGTATGTTTCTACTCAATGTTATAAAGATTACACAAGGCATTGTTTCATTCCTTGTAATTATGTTTTTTTTTAAGCCTGTATAGTCAGTATAGTCCACATCAAAGTGAAACACTCCAGCAATACTGTGTTTAATCAGAATAATGCTGGATTACAGTAAGAGTGACGTCAGCATGGCCACACACAGCACCAACGGCACGCAGTGTAGCACTTTCACTGAGCTACACTGTACTGTGCACACACAAGTAGTTTACATAAACAAACAGACATATTCCCTTATTAAACCTGTAGCACCTACTGTACTATAGAGTCTGCTCTTTTAAGAAGGAAGAGATGGAAGATACTGAACGCTCATCACAGTAACCTCGCTCGCTTGTTGCTAATAAAAGCAGAAACCTGAGGCCACCATGGCTTTTGGTTTTCACAGAGGTTGAAAACGCAACTACACAAACAAAATTCTAATTAAGAGTCCCCGTGCATGTGTGTGTGTGAACACACTTCAGGAAAAGAAAATAGTATGATGTATATTATATTAATATAATAATAATAACATTATCATAACATTATCGATATATAATGTATAGCAATGAATTTAGTATTAAAACATCTGCATAAGTTTTTCCATTTCCTGAAGTTTTCTGCCTGACTTTGTATACATACACTAACATTCTTAATCCATAGGGTTTAATATGATGTTGGCCCCGCCCCCTTTGCAGCTATAACAGCTTCAACTCTTCTGTGAAGGCTTTCCACGAGGTTGATAAGTGTGTTTATGGGAATCTTTGACCGTTCTTCCAGAAGCGTACTTGTGAGGTCAGACACTGACGTTGGACGAGAAGGCCTGGCTCGCAGTCTCCGCTCTAATTCATCACAAAGGTGTTCTATCGGATTGAGGTCAGGACTCAAGTCAAGTTCTGCCACACCAAACTAGCTCATCTCAGATCTTCATGGACCTTGTTTTGTGCACTGGTGTGGGCTTGTTTTCAGGAGTTGGGCTCGGCCCCTTACTTCCAGTGAAAGTAACTCCACGACATTCTGGACAATTTCATGCTCCCAACTTTGTGGGAAGAGTTTGGGGACGGCCCCTTCTTGTTCCAATATGACTGCACACCGGCGCACAAAGCAAGGTCCATAAAGTCCTGATCTCAACCCGTCAAACACCTTTGGGAAGAATTAGAGCGGAGACGGTGGGCCATGAGTGTCTGACCTCACAAATGCGCTTCATAAACGGATTAGGAATCGGATGTTACTCAAGTTCATAAGCATGTGAAGGAAGGAGAGCGAATGATTTTGGAAATATTATATAAATATATAAACACAAATACACGTAAGGAACAAGCCGTTTTGAGCACTTGTGTCATGGATACGAAATAGCACACACACACACACACACACACACACCTATGTGCTATTTCGTGTCCATGACACAAGTGCTCAAAACGGCTTGTTCCTAAAACTATAGGGAAGAGGAAGAGATGAGTCAATATTCAAACATTTACACTGCTACAGAAATGAGATTTTGTTTTTAACTGAAATTACAGTCCAGTGGGAATAAAAATGCATCATGTGAGCACCATAATCGGAACAGTCTGACCCGAGCCCCTCCTACTGGAACGCATTGTTTATTTAAAAACCTGAATCAGAGGAGTAAAAGGTATAAACCTTTAGATACACATCAGTCATGTAAAGCCTTGATCTGATCGCTTCTCTCTTGTTGGAATAAACAAATTAAATCTTCCACTTCTGTCTTCGATCCACTTGCTCCTGGTCTGTGGCTGAGGAAGGAGGACTGATAGACAGAGAAAAACATCTAACCAATCACAGATGAGACCTAAATCTTGTAACCAATCACAATGCTGGATTTGTCTAGACAAAGCAGGGAAGTCTAACTTCTTTATCTTTATATAGTTAGGAGGGGAAAGACTTTTTTTTTCTATTTTCTATTTCCAAAAGTTTCAATGCAGGCCTACATTTTGATTAAACAACCTTGTTAATTTCAATCTTGTCAAGGCGCATCTGATTAGATCCGTGTCCATGTACACAGTTAAGCTGGAATAATTTCAATCAGACTGAAGAAATATTGTTTATGTAAATATAGCTACTGATTTACTGACACCTCCAACAGGAGGAAGCAATCCTATCACATAGTAAGTAGTGTGTGTGTGTGTGTGTGTGTGTGTGTGTGTGTGTGTGTGTGTGTGTGTGTGTGTGTGTGTGTGAGAGAGAGAGAGAGAAAGAGAGATGCAGAGTGAGACTTTCTGTTCAGCTCAAACTTCACGACTCCTGACAGTATGTGTGACAGCATGTGTGAAAGTAGTGTGTGTGTGTGTGTGTGTGTGTGCGTCTGCACACATGTACAGAAACCAAAATCGTATTACTGAAAAAGTCAGGGGAAAAAAAAGTAAAAAAAAAAAAAAAAAGGTGAGTTACGTGTTGATGGTTACCGTTATCTACAATGCTAACAGCAGGCCTAACTGCCGAGTCTGATCACATGTCCATCGCAGGATATTAACCGATATGGCGTCTCCTCCCATTTCCTCGATACTACACACATTATGGGAATAAAAGACTTTGCTGTGCATGTGAATGTGACTGCTGTGGTTTGTGAGTAACAGGTGAACCTCTCGGCTTCAGTGTTTTGTGGCTCGTGCATTCGCGAATCTGCCTCCGCGTGATGCAAACTAGCACACCAACTACACTTAGCTACGTTACATAAACGGAGAATAAAGGAAAAAACTAAAAACCTATATTAGACTTGGTCACTTTTGTATTTAAGCTGTGATTGTTTTTATGTAACCCGCCCGTCAAAACCTTAGCTAAATTTAGCTAAGGTGAGCTGACATCGCTGATTTAACAAACACCCCGGTTAATCGTTAGCCGGCTATGGTCAGGTTTCTAGCGAAAAAACTTGATGTTTGAATCCGGTTACAAATTCCACAACGAGGATAAATCATTCACTAGCTCTAGCTAAACAGGTTTACCAGTCAGCAATCCATTTTACTATAAATATCTAGCTTTTAGTCTCGAAGTTTACACGTCCGCACTCACTCTCTCCATCTGGTTTACCATGTGTTTACAAGGCTTCTTGCGTGTTTACATGGTGTGATGGTGCTCAATGTCCAGTATCTAAGCTGGTCCAGACATACAGTATACGTAAAGATTTATCTGCCATTTACTGACTACACTCGTCTAACAGAGAGTTGACTGAATTACTAATACGGGATAATATGGAAAGGAAAAAAAATCTTATTTTATGCTTCATATTTTTATAAAAACAAATTTTTCGGTCATCAGCTGGTCATATAAGTATTTCACATCATATATACTGTGTATGACTGTGTACGTGACAAATAAAATATAAATCTGAATCTGAATTTGGGATTGGATTAGGGTTACGACTTACGGGAGCTCACAAAGCAATTTTTTCCTCACTTAATCACTTTTTCTGAAAACGTACTATAAACTGATTTTACAGTTTTCTAAATGTAATGCCTCAAGAAACAAGAGAATTCAAACGGTTATGTTTATATATGCATATAGTACCAGTCAAAAGTTTGGATTTATTTTCCACATTCTAGAACAATACTGGATTTTAAAAAACTATAAACTATAAAACAACACATATTGCATTAGGGAATTAAATAACAACAACAACAAAAGTCAGTAGTTTTTGTTTTAAGACATAAAGGTCAGCCGTTCTGGAATAGTTCTTGCGAGAACAGTATTGTGTCAAGTGCATTTGTAAAACCCATCAAGCAGCATAACGAAACTGGCTCTCACGTAGACCTTCCGAGGAAATCAAGGCCAAAACTTAGCTCTGCTGCAGAGGAGAAGTTTATTTTGAGTCACCAGCCTCAAAAATCACCAATTAACAACCAGCACCTCAGATTAGAGCCGTTATGAAGGTTTTACAGAGCACACAGTGAGTAGCAGATACAGTACGTCTCATTGTCAACTGTTCAAAGGAGATACATTTTGGACGCCTTCAGCATTGTATTACAGTGTAGAAAGAAACAGAAATCAGGAACAACATTGGAACCTTAAGGTACGTCCAGATTTTTTACTGAAACTAGTATAATGTGCCAATAAATAATTTTTTAAAAGCACCCATTTTGCAACCTTTTTTTCAAATAATTCCAGAATCACCTGTAACTCCCAATGAAGGTCGCCATGGTCATTTTTCCATGTGATCTAACTGACTCTCGGCTTCAGCAGCGACATTTGCATTGCAGTAGCAGTGAACCCATCACTGAATGGATGCACAAACAGAGTCGCACTGTTCAGATGTAAATACAGCAATGAAACTAGACATAGTGCGTGACTGTTTACTGCAGTTTACTGCTTAATGACTGGCTCAAAAAGAAATATTTTATAGAACCTAGTAGTCCGCGTCGTTGACGGGAAAAGAGTTTGTAGAGAAAGTTCAAATGTTATAAGGCTAAAAATAAGCTGATCAGCTTGAATGTAATCAGGTTCAGTTCTTATCGCTGCAAAGTTTATGCCAAGTTGTACTTCTTTTATCGTCAGCCAAATACACTCCCTGTTCGGTAATCAGAGAATCCAAAAAAATAGATAGCATAATAACTAAGTTTCGCCTTAACATGACGTGTTACTGTATAATTCACTTAAATCCGGCACATACTGTTACTGTTCATAACATCGCTTTTTCTTAACATTTTGATTTAACTTATGGTGCAGATTAAACATCAGGCAGATACCCAGGTACTGGCAGTTTCGCATGATGCTGCGACAAAGTCTGGCTGGACAGACATGCAGACGTAACATCCTCTGCGACTGGTTTGGGTCCTACAATGTATGAAACGTAAAGATATAATTAAAATAAAAAAAGCAGGTTCCTTTCTAAAAAAGAAACAACTTTCTTTTATTTACAGTATATACTGTAGATTTTGACAGCTAATGCTCTTGTGGATTAAATGCAAGTCTCAGCAATAACAACGTGTGATGTCTGTGCTGTTTCAGACCTGCGGGTTCAATTCAAAGATGATTGATACAGTATAAAGTAAAGATGAGTAAGTTAAACTGGAGTGGGTTTAACCACTAAGCCAAGCTTCAGCAGTTGACATTTCACAATGACTCGAAGATGGGATGCACTACTTTCGTCCAATAAATAAACAAATAAATAAATAAATCTAACATACATAGATAAAGTTGATGGTTAACTACAAGTTAGCTTATCAGCTCATGGTGGAGTAGTTCATCAGACCACAGAAACCCTCCGATCATATTTTATTCCCTGCTGAAAAATAACCTGAATAACCTTCACAAAGTGTTCAAGACACACCTGATGAAATGTGCAAGTTTATATTTTTGCAACTTTGAGAATTTACAAGTCATTTCCAACCATTTGTTTCCTGAGTAACACTCATGGTGTTATTAGAGCTGAGCAAAATAGTCATGATATTAATCTCAGCACCAGACGTGCTTCAGAAAAAGCAACAGTTCTTTCTTTGTTAAGCAATCGTTCCGCTTCTCTTTCCTGATGTGTACACACTGAGCTCTTTAATCATAATTCATAACACCTGTTGTCCTCTCTAAGAAAGCACACACATGAAGGAAACGAGAGAACCCATATGAGAAGTGTTACAGAGCTATAATGTTGTTTTAAATGACGTGACCAGATGCAAATTATCACTGCTCTATATCAAATGTGCGACGCTGTGACACATGAACGGAGCAGTCGTAACCCTGCAGACGAGCCGGCGCTGCCTGTGTGTGCGCGTCTCGACCCCGCTCTCTTCGCAAGAAATTCTTTTCCCGGAGCAGCCTAAAGACCCAGCACTGCATTCACAATCAGTACACAATCACACGAGAGCTTCAGATGAATACAACCTGACTGGCAGAGATGAGAGGTCATCAGAAACGGCTTGTCTCTTAGCTCCTTAACTTTTGTCGTTGCAAAGAGGAGAGAGAGAGAGAGAGAGAGAGAGAGAGAGAGAGAGAAAGAGAAAAAAGAGAGAGAGGGAGCGAGAAAGAGACGAGTGACAGAGAGCAGGCAGGCTGCGCTGAGGGACTTGAAGGGGGCGTGTCCGAGGGAGGAGGCAGAGACGGGGACAGACAGAGTGCGAGGGAAGGATCAGAGCATGATGGCACATGCTTCTGTCAACGAAAATAATTTCAAAGCCTTACGAGTGCATGCAAACACACACTTTAACAAATGAATCTCTTCAAAGCATGCCTGTGAAATATTCTTAATTAATTCCCAGCATGAATCTCTCGCAAGTAAAAAAAAAAAATAAATAAATGAAGCATAAAGCTTTTTCCACTAACCCGCCACCATCCAATAAAAGGTCTCCTAATGGTGTGGGGTGTGTCCGAGTTTTTGGTCCAATCCATCTGTTCTGTATATTTGTAAGTAAGCTAAAAGGATGTTGCGGTATTAGTTTAATGCATTCCCTGATACGCAAGTCCAAAGAGCCGTGACAAAACAAACCCATCGATTACACTGCAGACGATATCAGATGTGGCCAAATCAACCATTTGGTACATTCGTTAAAAAGAAACAATGCACTAGTGAGATCAGGAACACCAGAACAACCTGGAAGATCACTGGATTCTTCAAATGTGATCCTGCTGAAGAAAAGGCCCCTTCACAACAACTGGCCAGGTCATGAACATCCTGTGTATGTGAGGTTGTGAAGAAAAGATCTACCACAAGATGAGAACCACTGGTGATCCTCAAATACGGCAAGTCCAGATTCAAATCTGGCAAGACTAAAACCACTTATAAAGCCTGCAGCAGTTCTGCAACAACATTTTACGGACAGATCGGCTCGAGAGAAGAGCGTGGAAAATTTAAACAACTGGTTCCCCTGTTCCTTTCCTTCTATAGCTAAAAGAAGCAGAAGGATTCTTTAAAAAAAAGTGTACAGATATGTATTATATTATCTCCTCGGATTCAGTCAGATGATTCCAAACGTGATGGACGGCACTCGTCCTGACCTGAATCGAACCGAGCACTCGCTGAAGACCGCCGAAGCACCAGATATAAAAAGTGCTGCAACTCCTACTGTACACTCGTCACCTTCATGGAACGTAAACAGGCTTAAATTAAAGCTGAAAACTCTGAGTAAACAGCTAAAACAACAAGAACCTTCTCAATATCGAAATATTTATGGACCTGTCTGTCATTATGATGTACAGGGGTTGAACAATGAAACTGAAACACTGGCCGACTTAGTGTTGAAGGTTTCATGGCTAAATTTGACCAGCCTGGTGGCCAGTCTTCATTGATTGCACATTGAACCAGAAAGAGCAGAGTGTAAAGGTTTTATTAGCAGAGTAACAGAACTGTTTTGCTTAGAATATTGCAATGCACACAACATAATGGGTTATGAGTTCAAAAGAGAACAAATTGTTAGTACCACCTAGACTGTTGCATTCCCAGAGTGAAGCATGAAGGTGGATCAGTGATGGTTTGGGCTGCGATATCATGGCATTCCCTAGGCCCAATACTGTACTTGTGCTAGATCGGCGCGTCACTGCCAAGGACTACCGAACCATTCTGGAGGATCATGTGCACCCAATGGTTCAAACATTGTATCCTGAAGGTAGTGCCGTGTATCAGGATGAAAATGCACCAATACACACAGTAAGACTGGTGACAAGGTGGTTTGATGAACATAAAAGTGAATATTTAGATCACCAGATCTAAATATTATTGAGCCACTTTGGGGTGTTTTGGAGGAGCGAGTCAGGAAACGTTTTCCTCCACCAGCATCACGTAGTACATCATGTAGTGACCTGGCCACTATTCTGCAAGAAGAACGGCTCAAAATCCCTCTGGCCACCGTGCAGGACTTGCCATGCCATGGATAGACTGCAGACTTGGCGCACATCTCCATTCCATGTTTATTCATCTCAGAAGGCTTTCCACTGGATGTTGGAGTACAGCTGTGAGGATTTGTGTTCATGCAGCCACAAGAGCATTAGTGAAGTTGGGCACAGAGGCTCGGTAAGGGCACCCGGGGTGCAGGTGGCATTCAGGTTCAACCAAATAATGTTCAGTGGAGCTGCAGTGGTTTAGGGCTCTGTTGAGAAGTTCATCCAGTCTAGACTTGGCACATCATGTGTTCATGGAGCTGGATCTGTTTTCATTTTAAATTTAAAACAGATATTTACTGTAATTCCATTCAGCATGAACAAATGGTGTATCTAGAATTCATTATAGACATTTGCATACAAAGTCCAGTACATAAATATCTCGAAATATCAAAATATCAGCAATATAGTCACATCGTGACTACACATTTATCTCTGCACTAATGCACTCATCCCAGCGTTTCGCTAAGGCTTGGACACCATCAAGGTTGAACATTTTCTCAGAACACCGGAGCCATGATGGGACTGCCTGCTTCAGGTCCGAAACGCCGGCCTCCCGGGAACTCCTCGAAGGTGGAAATGGCTTGCAGCAAAGTCAGCACTGAACAGGGGAGGCGGCAGTATGGCACAGCGATCGTGTGTACAGTCCCCACAGACAGATGTGCCTCTTACACGAGTTGGCGACAAGTTGTGCGTCGATTTTGAAGGACTTTCAAGCCACCGAACGTTTCCACCATTCAAATGTCTTCCTGCATCTAAGCGTCTCTTCGCTGTACTCTGCTCTTTAAATGTCAATCGCTTTTACAACTTCATTCACGAGTCCTGATTTGACTCAAACAACCCTCCTATATTATATATATTATATAGTATTTAAACATTAAGTCTGAGGGCCTGAGCATGATGACGTTCCCTCGCTCGTTTCTCATTTACTGTAACACACAGATGTGCGGAGAAAGCTGAGGAATGTAGGGTTTGTTGTTTTTCATTCCTCCTTTCCATTTGCTTATTGCAAGATTAACCATGTAGCAGCAACATCAGCTGATATTTCCTCTAGTACAACAAGTAACGATAAAAACAAAACTGAAGAAAAAAAAAAAGAGGATGATCTTTTGACAGGTGCATATGAAATGAGCATCCACACACACACACTTCCCTTTGTGGCAGACTTGAACCACAAACTCCCTGCAAATATATATGTGTGTGTGTGTGTGTGTGTGTGTGTGTGTGTGTGTGTGTGTGTGTGTGTGTGTGTTATTTGTGGTGCAGGACAGCTGAACAGTATTATTAGTGTGTCTCTCTGAGTGAAAGTAATACAAAAGCTTAAATTTTTTATCAGTGTGTATTATTATTATTATTCTGCACCTAAAATGACAAGCTAAACCCAAGCAGGCCTGTGATGAGTGTGTGATGGTGAACTGTGATTCAGGTGACATTTTTAGCAAATGACCATTTTAAAACCACAACAGCAGTTACACACACACACACACACACACACACACACACACACACACACACACACGGGGGCGCACCGTGCCATGACCGAAATATTGAACGTGAAATAAACATCAGTGCATGAATGAGAAGAGCGTCCTGATCCTGTACATCACCGTGATTCATGGAACGTACGGACGACCGGTGACCTGAGAAACGAGTCAGTACGGGGAGTCGCAGCACACACTGATGAGAATGTGCTGCGTGCGCAGTAAAGTGGAGACAGTGAACATGCCATTTACCGAAAAACAAAAAGCCACAGGCTGCGTTTGCCACTACACACTCACATATACAGAAACACACCATACACTTCCTTCCCCTGCATTAGAACCCACACACTAAACCGACTCGTCTTTCTGTTTCTCTATCACTCACTCACACACACACACACACAGTCACACGCGTGAGTGTGTGTCTGCGTGCCACTAACAGTTCTTTTGCAGATGCTTTTTCAAAGAAATCCACTCTACCATGTGAACCCTTTCCCCAGCCTTAAAAGGTAAAGAACCACGCAGGGTGACGTGCATCTCACACACTCGAGCGCGGACGTGTGAGGGGGTGTGATGGCGTGTAAGACGCAGGAGCCCGAGCTGCGGGAGTCTCATCTGCGCTCCTTCACTGGGAAACACTGACTGAATACGAGCTTTATTTAAAGCCCTGTCTCTCAGAGAGACACAGAGAGAGACGGAGGGACATGGAAAAGAGAAGCAAAGACGGAGATGGACAGGTATAGAGGGAGACGGATAGACGCAGGTGGAGAGCGAGACAGACTGAAAGAGAAAGGAAGATGGAGAGATAGTCACGGATGGAGAGAAGAGAGAGAGAGAGAGAGAGAGAGAGGCAGGGAAGGAAAGAAAAAATAATTGATGCTAATTACATTTCTATCTATTGTTAATCATGTTCCTCGTTAAGGTCTCCGATATCCGTATTTATTTCTACTACAGTTTAGTTTAATCAAAATTTCTATATTTAATGATCTCGAAATCTAGACATAATCTTTTATACTTAATAATCTTCTCTTTTTTTGGCAATAATTCACATACATGGTCGAGCCAATAAAGTCTGCTTAACCGAATTGAATTGAAAAAGAGAGACGGAAGGAGATGGCGAGAAACAAATGAGAGAGAGAGGCAGAGATGGAGAAAAAGAAAGACAGACATAGATGGAGAGAGAGAGAGAAAGAGAGAGAGAGAGAGAAAGAGAGAAAGAGAGAGAGAGAGAGAGAGAGAGAGAGAGAGAGAGAGTAATCCACTTTCTTTTATGACATGACTGTTTCTTTTGCAATAATGCCAGAGAAATGAAGGGTGACTCACCAGGGAAAGTGTGAGTAAAGTGTGAGCTGTGTGTGTGTGTGTGTGTGTGTGTGTGTGTGTGTGTGTGTGTGTGTGTGTGTGTGTGTGGTGTTCAGGGGATTAAAACAGGACTCTGTCCCTGTCTCCTAGGGCAGTGGTCGCCTCTGCTGATCGGCGGTCCCCTCTGGTCACCGCGAGTCACATCAGGTTTATTTTTAAATCCTGCTTACAGCGGCGCCGGTGAAGTCCAACAGCACACGCTTAAAGAAAATAACAGACAGATCGATCTCCAGAGACAGATAAACGGCCATCCTGTAAACATGCACTGGGTTGTATTGTTTTTTGTTTGCTCTCAACTTGGTAACTCTGGAACACTTCCTCTCCAATCAGGACATGCTACTGAGGCTGACAACACACACTTCTCATGAGCTTTCTGTTTCTCACATGCCATTGTCGATTACACACACACAGACACACATTCTCTTTCTCTCTTATCTGTCTGTCTTTTCATGTACTGCTCTGTGTCTCTGTCTGCCTCTAGGTCCATCTTGGTCTCTCTCTCTCTCTCTCTCTCTCTCCATCTCTCTGCTGCTTTAACGCTGCATTTCCCAGTGGGTTCAGTCTACTGTAAGTTATAGAAATCAGCATTTCAACGAGAAAGTTCGCCAGCAAAATTGAAATCCCATCTGGGAGCAGCGTGACTTTGGCCAACAGCAGAAGGTGGAAAAAATAATAATAAAATCACCTCATGCTTCAGACACGTCATACTGTAGATTCTGACCTGCACTGAGCTCTGGGTTCTGACTGGGCCATTCTTACAGTCCGGTTCATGGACCCGAGTTTAGGCTGAACATGCTCGACTGTAGCGCTGGCAGTAAGCTTAGTACTGTTGTCCTGTGTGAAGGTGAACTTCCACTCCAGCCTCTTATCTTCGGCAGACTGGAACACTTCCTATGTTTGCTGAGTCTCCTAATGGGATTTCAGATGGACTCTGGTGTGATGTGATTTCTGGTTGCCTCAGAAGTGATTTAGGGATTTTTCTCTTTCTCTCTCTCTGTCTCACAAAGAAGGAAACAAAAGCATGTGTTGAACACCTCGAAAGGCGAAGAGTCTCAAACCCCCAAAATGTCACTAATCCCCAATTAATGCGCTGTAATATTAATGAGACTGCTGCATTAACAGCAACCATAAGGAACAGGAGGATGGCGTGATTTCGCGAGATAGAAGATGGAGTGCTGATTAACAGACCCGATTCATTTAGCCTTATGCGAAGGTCGTCACCTATTAAGATTAATATAAGTAATTTAAAAGTATGATGCTTCTCCACGGGTCTTCATCTTACTCTGGTGCTAGGGAAACCAGTGCTAATGAAGAGTGGGGGTTTGTAATTACGTGCTAGCTCACGAAACATTGTTAAGAGAAAACAATACTACCACAGTGCATGACTAGGATCTGGAGATTACCAGGGGAGTTACACATGCACTGTTATATAGAAATAAATTAATGGATGGGTACACCGTGATGAGGGATGGAGACAGTCAAAATACTCGGGTAGTAAAATCCCTGTACACTCTTACACCACCACCATCAGCCTGAAAAGCATAGGATGGATCCATGCCTTCATATTGGTTAAGCGCAATTCTGAGGCTACCATATTGTATGAATGTCATAGCAGGCTAACACATCTATTATATACCATTAAACTGGTGACAGGCAAATAGCCCAAGGTCATGTCGTCACTGGCTCGGTGTGTGAGGTGACTTACAGAGGATCCCCATCTGCCCCACGCAGTAGTACCCAACCAGGTACTCAGACAGCCCCCCCCCCTCCTCGCTCCCCCATATACCCATTCACATAGTGATGTCATATTTTCACATGGCTTCTCCTATGCTCATGACATCCAGGCTGCCCTTATTTTCTGAAGCATCATACATGCCTGGCAGACATCTCATCATGAACAGCAGCTCATCACCTAAAAATAAATCCCAGCAAGCCCAAGCTACTTCATAGTCCTACATCAAGATACATCAGAAGTCTGTTTTCAAACATGTTGAAAATCTGGCTTGTTTCACTTGTAGAGAAACAAAACTCTAGTTCTTCTCAAGTTCCCTTTGCATTTCACTTTCATGACTTGCAGGAACCAGATAAAGAAAAGACTGATTTTTCCAACTGAGGACAAAATGTTTTTAGAAGAAAAAGAAAAAAAACTTTTTTTAATACAAAAATTTATTTATTTATTTATTTTATTTTTTTTTTTTTTTAGAAGTTTTTAGAAATGTTTTTCTAGCATCCTCTGTGATATTGATGTACATGGAAAAATTCTTTCCACATTAATCAGTTCCAACAAACATTTTTATGATGTTTGTTCTGATGATGATGTTGTGAGCTTGTGTTCTGTCAATTTTACATGTAGTCCCCGACTTATAAATGAGTTCTGTCCCGCCAGCACGTTTGTAAGTCTGTTTTGTTCTCAACTCTGACAAAGTGAGGCTTACCGTATATGCCTTTGACAAAAATATTCTAAATAAAATATTCCAATCCACACGAGTAAATATGTCTCCTTTACCCAAAAACCGTAATCATACCTAAGGAAATCAATCTCATTGTGAAATGAGACAATAAAAGTGTCTCTGCACCTTTAAATCCTGAGTATAATCCACTGTATTAGACTGAAATCTGTTTTGTAGATAAAATTCCGATTATTCACCATCAGTACAGCTTTACAGGACAACCATCCGGCTCCCAGACTGAGTAATTGAAACCGGTGAGGCCAACTCACTTCTCCAAAACTCCCATAAACACACACTTTAGACATTTTATGCAGTCAATTACACCCTGAAAATATTTTATAAAATTGTAAATATCGGTATCTACTGCAGTGTCTATTTTTTGTACATGAGCTACTAACGTTATTGAACAGGAAGTAGAACCGTAGAACGTTTTTTCGTATCTGTGGAAATTCGTAACTCGAATGTTTCGTAAGTCAGAGACTACTTGCATAAGATATTCAATTTTACTTAAATAACAAATTCAAAGATGTCTGTTAAAGTCCTAAAACAAGCTCCGAAGGCTTTACACTAGATTTTGGACTGTGGGGCTTTATGGGGATTTGCGCATAAAGCTAGAAGAGCATGCTCATTGTCTGATGAGAAGATGTAGCATAAAGTCAATGCTCCAGTTCATCCCAAGGTGTTCAGTAGGTGCACAGAGCAGGGTTGAATTAGACCCCTTAGTTCCACTGTAAGGAAACTGTAATGCTACAGTTTGAGAAAGAACAGCATTAAATAGGTGTTCAAATGTCCACACACTTTTGGCCACATAGTTCATGTTCAAATAAGACAAATGCACTTAAAAAAAATTTGGAACACTGAAACATTTTGTTAGTTATTGGTTAGTTGCTGCTGTTACTGTTTCAATTCATTTCTTTTTCACAGTATGATGCAGATTGAACCCAATCACAGGAAGCCTAAAATAACAGGTTCTGCATTATTAAATATTATAGTGTTACATCACAAAACAGTTACATAAACCCAATTATTCACTTTTATGGTACATTTATTAATAACCAACGGGGGGGAAAAAAAACAAATATCTTTACATGCCGGGAAACTTGTGGCAGTAAGGTCTTTGACATTCACAGCAGTCTCTAGTTAAACCAAGCCACTGCTTAAACCTTTCTAAGATGGGAATAGGAGGATAAGAGGAACATGCTTCACAAATTCCATAACGTTACATATAAACAGAAATGGCTGCTCCAGTGGGTAAAAGTATAAGAGAACTTTCTTCTTGCGTATATTAGCTCATTGTGGTCTTTGAGGCCTAGTAAAATAATTCCATATAAACTATACTGTACAGTGGTTCCTTAATTGAGCTGAATTTATGTTAATATTTGTGTTACAAAATTAGTAACTTATATTGTTCTTAATAGTTTAAATGCATGAAAAAGTATATATTGCTACGAAAAAAGCCATTTAAAAATTGCGGAGGATATTTGCAGTTTCTGCGAAATGAGTAGTTATGAGTTAAAAATTAGGAGGAAAAAACACAAATCACTGTGGTTACATAACAATGCCAGCCATAAAAGTAGTGAAGTAGAAAGTACAGATATTTGTTGTAGAATGTAGTGGAGCAAAAGTAAAAAAAAAAAAAAAATCTCTACTAATAAAGTTACTTAAGTAAAATACAGATTTTTCTAAAATCTATTTTTTCTAAAAAACTTTCTAACATGGGAACGCCTTCAGGATGTTAACATGAACCTGTTGCACAGAAGTTACATTAAATGAATTAACATTAAACAATTACAATATCCATGGCAAAACCCTGATGCCATTTATTAAGAAATAAAAATTGTAACCATGGGCAAACTGCTGAGGTATAAAACAAGAAAAACACTTGAAGTTGCACTACATAATCAATAATTTTTGCCAACATCATTTTGTGTTTTAATGCTTTTCTTCGATCACTGTATAATGCTCAATAATCATATAACAAAAGACAGCATAATAACTACTATTATAATATTCAGGAAAATGTCAACGAGATACTAATAAGCTGCATACCACATTATCTACGCATGACAATGGTATCAAAAATATAAAGGATTATTCAAGGCTTGTTGTCACTTCCTGTTAAAAGAGTTAAGTAGTTAAAACAAGTTCAGCAGCTGTGACAGCAGATTCTGTTTGCTGGTGCATGAGGCAATGAGAATGGAAGCTTTTGCAAAAAGTGAAAATGCACACCTGCCTAACTGATACTACAGGAACCCTTATTTTAGAGCACTATGAATCTATGGCTTTCATGGAAATTTCACATTTAATTTCGCAACAAATCTTCATTTACTTCACGTGAAGTGACCTGGAACTTTTAATCCGAACTGCATGCAGTCAGGCCTGTTTTAGAACAACTGAACGACACCTTTACCCCCGTGAGTCTATAGTATGTACAGTACAATCTACAGAGGATCCCAGACTCTTAATGAATCTTCTCACTCGCGCTAACCGGAAGTCTCTCTCTGAACACACTGGGCTTTATGATGAAGTGATTCAGTGTGTTTATTTAACATCTTATTCCAGAGCTGTAGCTAAAATTAGAGCTGCCCACATGTGTTGACTTACCAAATAACACTGTGGAAATACACACATAGTGGCTTGGAGACGCGCGCACACACACACACACACACACACACACACACACACACACACACACACACACACACACACACACACACGCACAAGGTCCCTGTCTCACTTTGACACACATATTAAACTACATTTAAGAATCAACTGTCAGTTTATATAAACTGTCTGTTTATTTAACAGAAGCTACAATGCAATCCATAAACCCATCCATCTGTTCATTTTCCATATCATGCATCCTAATGTCATGGTGAGCTCATCTGAGGGAGGTCAGGCCAAAAGGCATGCCAGACCATCGCACACAAATCGTACAATACGGGCAATTTGCAAACTCCAGTGTTGCATGGTCTACAGTATATTGCATGTCTCTAAACTGTGGGAGAAACCCAGAGTACCCAGAGGAAACCCACCACATAGAGAACATGCAAACTCCATGCACACAGAGCGGAGGCAAGATTTAAACCCCCAACCCTGACAGTGCTCACCACTAAACCACCGTGCTACCAACTAAAATACCAAGCACAGACAAGTGTTATACTATCACTTTAGTGTTTAAATACCCACAAAAAAAATCCATCAAAGATGAGCACCAAGCTGAACCCTTGGTGTGGTGCCACGGTGCAAGAACACAAGTTTATTTATCCATTTTCTGTCTTCTATACCCCCAGTATGCCAAAATCCATGATGCATCAACAGTGACCTCTTGACCTTCATAGTGATCATGAAAACCCTCACAGCATTCACCAGACTCCTCCACCTTCCTCATACCAAGTACAGTATGCATGGAAGAGGAGCAGCACTTCAAGGCTTTCCTCCAGCCTCTGACCAAGGACTGTCATCAGGGTATCAGAGGGGGGAGAGCAGGACGGCCCAGAAGCACTCGAGCATGCTGAAGCGGTGTAAAGTCACAGAGGACAATCTGTCAGCTGTGTCCACTACTGTATAGGGAGAAACCCTGCTAGTGGTTTATCAGGCACAACAGAGCAATCAGGCAACAGGTCAGTTACACCCCTGAACACCACCGTGTGTGTACTGCTGACATACAGCATGCGCGGTCGTCCATTCGCCATCCGGCAACATCACAAAGATTAATACTGCTGAAGGTGATTGCCGAGGATGGGCCACATTCAGGTTCGGCATGAGTTTATTGAATGGGTCGAGAATCCTTTAGCTACAGCATAAATACAGGAGATCAACAACCAGTGGCAAGTTCAACATCTGATCTCAGTATACTTTCAATCTCCGTTTAAGTTTGTGTGTGTGCATATGTGTGTGGAATCTGGCCACATCTGGTTAATCTGGCAACCTCAATCTGTTTAATAATAATAATAATAATAATAATAATAATAATAATAAGAGAAAAAACATTATTATTATTATTATTATAAAAAACAATTGATGGTATTTCAGGGGCAGTGGTGCCTCAGTGTGTTAAGACTCTTAACATACCTCAGTGTTAAGATGAGTTACCTCAGTGTGTTACCTCAGTGTGTTACCTCAGTGTGTTACCTCAGTGAGTAACTTCAGTGTTACTTCAGTGAGTAACTTCAGTGTTACTTCAGTGTTACTTCAGTGTTACTTCAGTGTTAACATTATTAACATGCCTCAGTGTGTTAAGGCTCTTAACATACCTCAGTGTTAAGATGAATTACCTCAGTGTGTTACCTCAGTAAGTTACGCCTCAGTGAGTAACCTCAGTGTTACTTCAGTGTTAACATGTTAACATTATTAACATGCCACAGTGTGTTAAGGCTCTTAACGCATCGGAAGGTCGGCAGTTCGAGCCAGGGTGCCGCTGTTGGGCCCTTGAGCCCTTAACCCTGCCCTCCACAGGCACTGTATAGTGACTGACCCTGCGCTCTGACCCCAGACAACTAACAAAGAAGCTGGGATATGCGAAGAAGGGGTAGCATGGGTAGCTCAGTGATCGAAAGGTCTCCGGTTCAAACACCAGCACAAACAAGTTGCCACTGTTAGGCCCTTGCAAGGCCCTTAAATCCTTAACTGCTCAGATGTACAATGAGATAAAACGTAAGTCGCTCTGAGAATGGCAAATATCGCGTGTGTACGTCTAAATGAAACCATAGTCATTTACATTTACATAAAAGTGAGTCACGTCTGAATGACAATAAGACGTGTTTTATGTACTGATGAAGACAGACATTATTTATATGTATATCCCATGTCTGAAAATGGGGTTTAACTCCTTGTCTTCCCTGCAACCCCATCTCTGCTCCACTAGATGGAGCTAGAACTTAAGAAGTTTCACTTCCTTCAGACCCAAACACGCACATGTGCAGCAATCTGATCTTGCGCTCTGGTACACAGTGAAGCACACTAGTGAGACCTGTGAGGAAGTCTGAACAGACGGGGCAAGTAAATAGAGGTTAAGATTACAGGGGATCAGTCAGCCGCCTAAAACACACACACACACACACACACACACAACACACACACACAGACACACACACACACAGACACACACACACACACACACACAGACACACACACACAGACACACACACACAGACACACACACACAGACACACACACACAGCACACACACAGACACATACACACAGACACACACACACACAGACACACACACACACAGACACACACAAATAAGCAGTGAATACAAAACTACAAACCTACAGCAACTTGGGTTTCATCATTTTATTTAACATTTACACAGATACTGTCCACAAACACACTTAAACATGGAACAGTGAGATAAAAACCCTGGCAGTACTCGCTACCTGTGAAAAGAGCATCCACTGTAATGTAAAGTACAAAGTAATAAAGCAGTACGAGATCTCATCTCATCTCATCTCAACCTGTCATACCGCCCACTTTACCCTGAGTGTAGGTTTTCTGCTTCATACATAAATATATCTGTGCCAACTCAAATCTATATTTAAACACACACACAAACACCAACTAATGCACAACACTCTCAGCACTTCGTCACATGAGCAACCTAAGCATTAAAACTGAGATTTCCCTGCACGCTTCTCCCTTTACATAAACTCCTTTAACATAAGACCAGAATGTACACAGATTTTCAGGTAGATTTTCTTCCTCGCCGGCTGCACCTGTACAAGCCGTACTCATCAATCCCTGTCTTATCAGCACAGACGGCGTGAGGAAATCCAGGCCAGGAATGAGTGATAACGTGAGTGTAAAACGGCAATTTCACAACACTCCAGGTGGCCGTATCCCAACGGGCAGCCCTGAGAGAGCTCGGTGTTCAGACAGAGCTTCCCTTCCCTCCGTATCTGGGAGGCAGATTTCACACACTGTCTATTCCGCCGCTATTTATAACACTGCCAGACTTACGCAACGGCAAACCCCTGATCAAGAGGTTTTCACTGCAGTAAAAGACGGAGCTGTGTACTGTAGTGTTTTGACTTAATTGACTGTCTGATTGTTTATTTGATGACATTGTAATTCTGAATTCTATTCGATACTGAAAGTTGCATAATAAGACATCACCAGGACTGGATTCATTAGTGTTATATACAGTAGGTATTTATATATAGAGTAGAACTACTACATTTTTCCATCTGATGAGAATCGAGTGTGGGCGTGTCACATCATGAGTTCTGGCAGCTCAAAGACGGCAAGTGGAAAAAGAGTAGGGATGACAGGGCTGAGCATTTCCACAGCCATGTTTGTTTTTGCACAAGCTGCAAGTCAAAAAGATTAGGTGGGTGTGTTGCCTTTTTAATTTTTTATTTTTTTAGGTTTTTTACATAATCCTGGGGGTAAGATGCTCTTGGCAGAAATTAGATAAAACATGATTTTCTGTGTGCTAAATGACTGTACTGACACTTCCAGTCTGCTTAACAATGCCGCGCTTATTAGCATAGCGCTGTATCGCGAGTGACATCACTTACTTACTAACACAATCGACGTTCAACTGCCTACTTTCACACCCCAACAAAAATTCCACCCTTTCAAACCTAAAAACACAAGATCTCCTCAAAAGGAAACCAAGCTTCAGATTGACAGCGGCGTATTGTCATTTCGTAGTGTAACATTGTATTAGAATAAAACTTTTTGGAACTTTTTGGAGTTTGGAATCCAACCAGAAAAAAGAACAAGCAGATAAATAACAACAAATAAAGTTAGATACACCAGTCTGTATCTAGAACCACCTGATTAATATTGTGTAGAGGCGCTAGGGTAGGACTTTAAAACACCTCTGAAGGTGTGTGTGGTATGTGGCACTGAGACATTAGTAGCAGGTCCTTCAAGTCCTGTAAGTTGTGAGGTGGAGCCTCCATGGATCAGACTTGCTTGCCCAGGCACATCCCACAGATGCCCGATTGGATTGATATCTGAGAATTTGGACGGCAAATCAACACCTCGAGCACTCTGTGCTCTGTTCCTCGAACCATCCCTAAACCATTTTTGTGTGTCAGGGTGTATTATCCTGCTCAAAAAAGGTACCGCTACTTGGAAATACTGCTGACGTAAAGTGGTGGTCTGCAGTAATGTTCAGGTAGTTTGTACATGACAATGTAACATCCGCATGAACGGCAGAATCAAAGGTTTACCAGGAGAATATTGTACCGTAATATATACAGTACAGTATCCATATGAAGTAAAATAAAATATCCTTCACTTAGCACTTCATCCTGCATCATTTACACATGAATGATAAAGATGTGCATTATGAAAGCAAGCAATAATAACCAGTGCAAAAGACAAACAAAGAAATATCTGTGGTATAATATGTGCAAAACGATTACGTGAGGGAAGTACCAGAGGGTAACAGGGTAGCTGATTTAAGCATAAAGTCAAAATGTACATGCGTTTACACATCCATTAGAAAAGCTAATTATGAAAATAATTTGACATGCACTATCTCAGCTGATTTTTTTTTTCCTTTAAACCCTAATCTACCCGTTATTTGTCAAGCCAAAGAAGCACACTGAAACAGGAAACAGATGCAGAACTAAACACGTTTAAAGCACACAAACACTATCGATCCCTTTAAAGGTTATCCAATCTGTATGTCAGCAGTGGTATCAGATCCACACACACACACACACACACATGCAAACACACACACACTCTTTCTCTCTGTTCACACAGGGGAAGGTTTCGGTTTACTCTAGGAGATACACGCACCTGTTTTTTCCACTGAAGCTCTTGCTCCTGCCTTGCACAACTTCCAAAAGTCAAAATAGAAGTTGCATAATATGATGTCTTTTTTTTTTTTTTGAGTTGTGACACACAAACACCTACAGACCAATTCATATTTTTACAGTCTTAATTCTACCACAGTTATATCGGAAGAGACTTTTTGGTCTGCCATGTCTGCAGTCAATCAAAAGGTGCAGGCTCTTTGTTAGCACTTAGAATAATGAAGACTATAGTAGAGGCAGCACTTCTTACAGAAAAGCCCCCTGGCCATGGGATAGCCTGTACCGTCTTGGGGCTTTACTTCTGCTTCAAGTTCCTTTACTTGTGAATCATTCCGTTTTTTGTGGACGGACCTAGTAGATACCCTGCGAAGACAGAATTGTATACTGATGAATACTGTTGCCAAAGACGCCAAAGCCACAGCCGGCGATTTAAATCACCAAGGTTGGAGCTAGGTGCTATTGGTGGTGTGTAGCGATAGTCCCCCCCACACTGTCGTCAGCACAACTA
Source organism: Clarias macrocephalus (assembly GCA_011419295.1). NCBI lineage: Eukaryota > Metazoa > Chordata > Actinopteri > Siluriformes > Clariidae > Clarias > Clarias macrocephalus. Next base: position 72,323 of record JAAGKR010003025.1, read on the forward strand.
AGGTATGTGGAACAAGTACCTCAACAGAGCGTAATTCTAAATTCGTCGAGTACTAAAAAAAAAAAGACAAAAAAATGAGACAATAACCAGACGACAGTCATTTCTAAGGTATGCCTCAGACAGGTCATAAAAGCATTCAGGTCATTTTCTTCATCAGTTTTAGAGAAAAGTTTATATATTATAATAAATACCCTTTCAAGATATGAAATTAGAACTATTGTACACTTAAGCCTAAAATCGTATTACTGTAATCATAATAGTACATGTTGCAGAGTTGGTAATATTTGATCTGCCGTATAATCGTATTATTTAATGTCACAAAAAAGAGAAATGGTCCTCTGCTGACTCTTCCCCATCACCACTTTCACCTCTGTGTTGCTCATCAGCTGCATCGACTGTATACTTGGGATATACATGAGATACTTGGACTTCAATAAAGCTGCTTTGAGATCATCCGTTAGTAAAGCTGAAGTAACAGTCATACATTTTTATCTCCTTAAATGTCTATTATCGTATCTTTATTCCATCTCAGAAACTCCAAATCATACGGTGTGTATTGAACAGTAACTGCTCCAGCAGCAGATGGCTTATAGTCGGTCGGTTTAACAGTGAAGTGTGAAGTGGGACAAAAGTAATGGGAGGAGGCGTACACAATTCGAATTTTCATAACATTTTCATAACATGGTCAAAGGCGAAAAAGAAAAAACAATTAGCATTTAAATGTTTAGGGTCAGCTTCTATGCCCTATTTATGCCCTATGTAGTTATCACCGGTGTGTTTCAGTGATTCTGGTCCAGTCTCAATACCCTAGTGTTGTTATAAATGTATACTTGCTGGCAAGTGTAATGTGTGCAAGTTGAAGGAAAATGCTTTTACAAAAGTTATAGATGGCACCCGTCTGATAGAGAATGCAAATCTGATGTCATGCCCTGTTGAATTTCAGAAGCATTTCGTTTACGCACAATATTGTGAGGATCCTGCTGTTTTTCCATTATCGAGTTGGAGGTTGTGTTGTGATTGTCAGTCATTATTCTGGAAAAACACTGCGGTAGTAGGTCAGCGCTACTGCTTCAAAAAATTGTCACAGTAGGTCACGCCACTGTTCAGGAAGGAACCCAGACAACAGAATATTGTTGTTTTTTTAAGCCTTAAACCTGAAATTTTAAGAAGATCAAACAATATAGCAAATATTTTATTATTAAGATTATTATTATTAGATTAGATTAGATTCAACTTTATTGTCATTGCACATAGTTACAAGGCAACGAAATGCAGTTAGCATCTAACCAGAAGTTAGCAGTGCAATATAAACATGTATACAAATCTATAAAACTTATATTATAAAAGTAAGGTCTATGTATAAATCGTATTACAGAAAGAAAATATATATGTACATGAATATACAGTGTAAAGTGAGCAAAGATTGATAAATTAATGTACAGAATAATTGTAAATCTACAGACATGTCTAATTATAAATATGTGGAATAAAGATATACAGAAACTGTATTAGGTGAATTTACATTATGTGCAATAGTATGAATATACATATAAATAAATATGAGTAATTTAGCCGCCGGATGGAAAGGCAGAGTATACCTATACACACATCTACATATATGAATATACACATATTAGTATACAGTCCACCTTTCTAAAGACTTGTTCCAACGGAGTAGTCATAACACGATTCATCAAACCCACTACTGTGTCTCAGTTTGTAACAGTTTTGTATTCTGTTTGCATTAATAATTGATCCAAAAACAAGTGTCACATCAAATCATCAGCTAGATTTATGAAACCTGGACAAAATTGAATGTATCAGCAAAACAACGAACCCAAACACACTGCAAAGCTGGTTGTGAAATAGGTCAATACAGATGCTAAGCTTTTAGAGCCGTACCCTTATTGACAATTTGTGGACCGTCTTTATTAGTCCGTTACGTTCCAGCAAACCAACAAGTTTAATTGAACGCTATCAAGCAGAGGTGAAATTAGCAACTAAATTTCTGCCAGAAGATCGCGAGTTCTTAAGGTGAAAACTTACACGTGTGTAGATGTATGATAATCCGTTCCAGCCACCCAAAAATATTACCAATTTACAACACTATAATCATATTTGTGCATATAAAAGCAATCAGAACATTTACTGTGGAAAAGACATGTAAATGAAGTAAGATATGAAATAAATAGACATTAAACCTCACTTACATAACCTCGGCACCGGCTGCTTTAAGAACGAAACTGAAAGTGGCTCCGCCGGTTTTTTCCAGCTAGCGTCCTTGCTAACATTCTTGTGAACCATGGTTCTATGTCTCCACTAAATCTTGCACGAAATGTGGCCTTCCACTGACGCAAACGAGTTTTGAACAGCTTCTGGACGTTGTGAGTGCTCTCCGTTTACTGTATATGATTTTCAGGAATCAGGAAAGCACCATCAATACACAGGAGCCTCCCAGATCTTCTGGAAAGGGTGGAATGTCTGCCATCAAATGTATCTGAAAAGGTAAAACTAGTTGTGGGACATTTACACCCAAACATTAGGTGTGCTACATGTATGTTTTGTGACTATATTGTATTTATAATGTTGCCCCTTTCATCATTCTGAAAACTTCAAATAATTTAAAAGGCATGAACCAAAATCTTGAGGTTTTCTTCTATTATTTGTGCATTTGTTCTCCAAGGCTAATGGTAAAGCAAACGTGGAAGTGGGTTCTTCCTGTACTGGAACAGAGTCACAGTTCAGTTTGGAGGTGGCCACTGGGGCCCAACAAAAGCATGGGAGCTGGCAGACTATTAAGAATTTCATAAGTTGTAACAACCTGGGAAAACACAGGAGCCGGCGCAGTATACGCCTTACCTGTTTACATTCTATCTTTTTTTTTTTTTTTTTTTTTTTATGGTTTTAATGCATGAATTAGAAAATTACGAAAACCTAAAACTGCAACTTGGACACCCAGTGGGAGAGGCCAGGATTGGTCAGAATTTGATGTCTCAGATTGAACACGATGTCTCTAGTTTCATGTTCAGCACTAACATGTTTCACTACCTTAACATGATGCAACAAGGTGCATGAAACAGAAATCACAAATTTAGTTTCTCCACATGACTGTTCAGAGAGAGTAACGTTTCTCCAAAAACAGATATGCTAATTGGGCAGAGTAAATCCGATCCGTCCATAACCACGGAGACACACGCGGATACACACGCAAACACACACGCGCGCGCGCAAACTCATCAGTCCTTATGAAAGAGTGGGTGACCTAGATAGAAGGTTTCAGTCATTTACTCCAAGATCAGCAGGATTGGGTTACCATGGAAACATAGTGGAGCAGTGCCCCTTATAGATCAGTGCTGCCCTAATACAGTCTTCTAACATGGGACACGTGGACTACATGGACTACACGCCACATGTTTGTGCACACCTGAGCATCACACCTACACATGGCTCTTCCTCAAACTGGAGCCACGAAGATGGTACAGGAGGTTTTTATATACAGTTCTATATCCCTGAAACTAAGGAGCCCCAACCTGTTCGAGCATGGCAATCCCCTGTACACAATGTTAGTCAAGTCCTAAATCACTTTCGACTGGAATGGAATCTTCAATCAGTTATGACTTCAAATGTCCTGTGTAGGCTTTCTCACTTCATCACAAAGTGATCATCCCTCCCACAGTGTCTGTCACTTTCTGATTTTGTTTTTAAATATTTGTCACACTTAAATGAGTCAGCCCTTCAAACAAACATTAATATTACACCATGATAACCTGAGTAAATAAAAAATACAGTTTTTATTTCATTTATTAAGGGGGAAAAAAAAAGATTTCCAAACCTGCCTGGCTCTATGTGAAAAAGTATTCGCCCTTGAACCTAATAACTTTGCCCTTGGCAGCAATCACTGCAATTAAGCGTTTGCGCTAACTGACAGTGAGTCTTTCACATTGCTGTGGAGGAATTTTGGCCCACTCTTCTTTGCAAAATTGTTTCAATTCAACCACACTGGAGGGTTTTCGAGCATGAATGGCCTGTTCATGGATCTCAATAGGATTTACGTCCGGACTTTAAGTGGGCCACTCCAAAAGCCTGCCGTGGACTTGCTAGTGAGTTTCGGTTCATTGTCCTGCTGTACAACTCAAGGTCGTTTGAAATCATGAAGTGATAGCCGGACATTCTCCATTAGGATTTTCTAGTAGAGCGCTGAACTCATGGTTCCACAAATTATGGCAAGTCGTCCAGATCCTGAATCTGCAAAGCCCCAGAACATCACACTACCACCAACACCAACATGTTTGACTGTCGGTATGATGTCCTTTTAATAAAATGCTGTGTTAGGTTTACAACAGATGTAACAGGACACACCCCTTCCAAAAAGTTCAACTTTCGTCTCATCAGTCCACAGAATATATGCCCTAAAGTCTTTTGCGGATAATCACAATATTTTTTTGGCAGATATGAGACGAGCCTTTGTGTTCTTTTCGGTCAGCAGTGGCTTTCGCATTGGAACTCTCCCATGGATGCCATTTTTTGCTCAGTCTCTTTCTCATTGTTGAATCATGAACACTGACCTTTAACTGAGACAAGTGAGGCCTGCAGTTCTTTAGATGTTGTTCTGGGTTCTTTTATGAGTTCCTGGATGTGTCGTCGCTGTGCTCTTGGAGGAATGTTGGTAGGCCGGCCACTCCTGGGAAGGTTCTCCACTTTTCCATGTTTTTTCCATTTGTGGATATTGGCTCTCATCGTGGTTTGATGGAGTCCCAAAACCAAAAAGAAATGTCCTTGTAACCCTTTCCAAACTGATACATGGAAATTACTGTGTTTCTCGTTCGTTATTGAATTTCTTTAGACTGTGTTACTTTTTTTAGATCTTTTAGCTTCACTATATCAGGTTGTATTTAAATGATTTCTTGAAATCAACAGGTTTGGCAGCAATCAGACCTGGGAGTGGCAGGTAAAATTTAACACCGCTTTCCAAAAATCACAGTTCATTCATGATTTAGGAAAACAATGACTTTTTTGCAGAGGGACAGGTATGTTTGGGAAGCTTTTTTTTCTCCCCAAAATAAATAAAAGCATTACTTAAAAACTGCATTTTGTATTTACTTGGGTTATCTTTGTGCAATATATAGATATTTTTTTGATAATCCGAATCATTTACAGTAAGTGTAAAAATAAAACTTTATTCAGGAAGGGTGCAAATACTTTTGTTATACTCATACCTACAAATAGGACCGTATATTGGACCATTAATTACAAATGATTATCCTGTTAACACTGAAACAGCAGATGGTGTTGTCTGGTCTAACACAAAATCTTTATAGATACATTAGGTACAATAGATACATTACCAGGAGGGATTAATGTGGAGAGAAGGGTGTGAATATGGAAGGTCACACAGTGTAGAGCTGTACCTCCTGGCACAGTGTGACACTGCGGGGTATTCACACAATAGCTCACTGTCTCTCTCTCTCTCTCTCCATCTAGTGACATTTTCTGCATTACCCAGGCAGGAAATGTAAACATCATTCCCATTCAGTAAATAAATGAATAGGATCATCACTCTTCCTGGTACAGTGAGCACAGGCTTTATTGATGTCAGCTCCAAACAGAAGCGACTGCAGTGCTGCAGCAGGTAGAGTAAATAAACCCGGCACACACAGAGAGGCTTAAGCAATGGAGTCTCACAAACACCGGGTTCAACCAACTCCCAGGCAAAGGCAGAAAGAAGCCTGTGTGGATATGTGACTAGAAGACAGGAAGAGCAGTTAGTAAGCAATAATTAGTGTCTGTGTGGATCATTCAGGGGTCGTCTGTACTCTAGGTGTGCACGCAGTTTTGACTCTTGTGTTTTGATGTGGTTTTGGTAGATACAGATGTGGTGACGAGAGTAGTGTTACCTCCTAAAATGATTTAATCACGCCACGTGTCTCAAAGTCGATTCAGATTAATAACGCCTGAATAGTGGCTGATATTCTTCCTGTATAATATATCTGGAGTTGGGGCAAATGATGCGTCATGATCTCAGGAGCACTCTTTTGCAATTTACCTCTTAGAATATGACCACGGCATCTCAAAAAGAAAAAATGTTGATGTGATAAGCTGGTCATCCAATACATTTGAATTAGTTCGTCAGCTGACTTAATTTTACTGCCACAAAATTTTCCTGACCCTGGACCTGACCAACATCAATTCATGCACTTCCCTTCTTACCTTGACGCATACCTTGCACTTGAATACGGTCCATCTGGACTCGTCAGACCAGACAACCTTTTTGCTCCAAAGTCCAAACTTTACACTTCCCAGAAAACTGAGGGGTTGTTCCTGATTATCCTCATTAACAAATGTTTTTTCTTTTGGCCTCGCAGCTGTTTAGTCCCGATCTACTCTTACTTTAATTATTAAACATAGCTCTGATTTTTACTGTCAATTTTTTAAGAATTGATCTTCACCACCAAGTATCTAAGTGATCACCATTGATGGGGCTTCTTTCTGGTTGACAGTTCACCACTAGCCTTCTGAGTCTTAAAAATGCATTTCTTAACACAATGCCAGTAATGTTATTGTTTTCTTTGATTGATGCAGGTAATAATACCGTTTCTGAAACGGTGACATTTTTTGCCCCGAGTGAGCTGGGGCGCGAACCTACAGCCTTAACTGATTGAGCCACCACTGGTCATATTGGCTGGTTATTAGTTTATAGAAGTTTTCATCTAACCAAACATGCATGTTGATGTAGTCAAAAAACAGTTAAAAAGACAGGTAAAAAAAATATTTTGATTGATGACTATAATAAAAAAATCACTAGTAACTGATGACTGTATTTATCTGTATTTATTTCAACTTGTCGTTTGAACCCTTTGTTAATGCAGTGAAATATGTGGACATACTGTAGAATGGATGGATGAGAACAGGGAGGTGTTCCCTCAAAACCAGTCAGATTGACTGATTAAACTTTAAGATAATGCTCAAGAATAGTGGACATCCGTGGAAAAGCACCGGACAGCCAGTGTACAATATGATTCGGTAATGCCTTGGAGCTGTTAAGTGGACGGATATTTCAGCCAAACTCTTGATTGTGGATCTGATTTGGATAGATGTACAGTATAAAGCCTTCAACAAGAAACCAAAACAGAAATGGTTAAAGAAACCCTGACCTCGTCTCTGTCTCCAGATTTAACCCCCAAGAAAAACCTGATTTAAAGATCTCAAGCACACACATACAGTATACTGTAGGAATATAAAAGAGTTCCTCTGTACAAAAACTGTCTTTAAACTTGTTCGGAGTTATAGGAAGTGAATCAGGGCTGTTATTCTGTGCAGGACAGGCATCATAAAATATTACCTGTAAGAAACCAGGGTTTTGTATTTTCCTGTTTGTCGCTACGCTCCGGTGGAACACGTCGCTTATTTTTGCCAATATTTCTGTAAGGACGGCTGATTAACAGCACAAATGAGCTCATTAAGAGCGATGTTTGCCAATATTTATCCATCAACTCAAGAGCATTAAAAATAATAATTCGATTATTGAAAAACTCTACATAAATTCCTGACTATGTGCTTGTCCTCATCATAAATTGCAGCTGTTTTTCAGGTTAGAATTTGGCAGGTTAGAATTTTATGCCATTAATCGCACTGGACAGCACTAATATGAAGCATTCAAGATGTTACTAAAGTGTTGACTTTCAGGGTTAATTAATTTCCTTCTCCTTACTTCTTTTTCTTCTCTCGTCTTCCCACCATTTTGGGACCACTACATTACTCCCAGTTTGATCTGTCCATAATCTTGTTCCAGGACTGGACAGAGCTGTTGTAGATATTATCTAGCAAACTCTAATCTGGCCTTTCTATTCTGGAGTCACAGCTGGTTGTGTGTTCATGAATGTCTCCTGATTGCACGCTTTGACTATAATACTGTACACCTGCCTTCTCCTGAGTGTTCTTCACTTGGCTAGATATTGTAAGCGTTTTCTTTTTCCTTTAAGGAGGATAGAATTCTGTACTTTGGTTACCGTCCTCTTCAAAGCCCTTTGGTGTTGCGTGTTGAGCTTACCAGTGCATTACTTCTTTTACAGAATGTACCGTCCCATCCTGCTGCATATCAGGCAGTTGTTCAAATACTTTTGAGCGTGAGAGTTTTCTTTCAAATAAAAATATTAATTAAAAAATTGTACCAGAATTAAAGTTGAAATTCTACACTTTAATCACATCTTGACTGATTTTGATTACTTCACTGCACCTTCAACTGTAGGGGTGAACCTTACAGCACAGTGAAATGTTTTTTGTTTTGTTTGGCAGGGGTGGGCCTTAAACTCATGCCCTACCGATCAGCCACCACTCATCATTACACACATATATATATATATATATATATATATATATATATATATATATATATATATATATATATATATAAAACGTAACCTGCAAAACAGGAGTTTCACAGAACCAACTATCATATGTAAAGTTTATATTATATAAAATTATATTATATTTTTATAAAATACATCATATATATAAACAAACAAATAATTTACAGTATAATACATCATATTATTCAGCTGTAACTTTTCACAATATCAATATTATGTAGTATTATTCTCCAGTCCTAAACTACACAGACGAACTACACAGGCTCAGTGGTCCGACTGATATCTCGAGTTTCACGGGAAACAAACTGTTCCTCGCTCATTAAAAGTAAGCAGCCCTGATCTACAGGCAATGGGGATTTCATCCAGCCAGTGGGAACGTCTGTGTGATGGGTATAATTATCACAGTGTCCAACCACAGCATGGAGTCTGCCAACAGAGGCACTGATCTTCCCTTCTGAACCACACACACACACACACACACACACACACACACACACACACACACACACACACAGTTTGTGGAACTGAATAATTAAATTTATTTGGCACATGCTCTTTCTCTCAGTCTCACCTGAGCTGTTCTCAGGTCAGGGCCATCATGCATCCATTAATGAGATCAACAAACAACCTGTCAGACAATGCAAACACTCCAGCAGCATGTGCGCTCATGCGCGCGC
>JAAGKR010003026.1:2052-19328 GCA_011419295.1 Clarias macrocephalus
GGGGGCGAGAGAGAGCGAGAGCTCATTCATCATTCTCATCTCAGTGCTTGTGTGGGGAAAACACTTCCCCCATCTAAAGCAAATTCATATTAGGTTTAAGCAGGAAGTTGTGACAGAACGTGGCTTTGCTTGAAACCTGAACAAAGTATGAAAGTAAGAAGCTGACAAGGAAACAAAGAAAACAAAACAATGTCAACTCCTCTGACCTGAAGATGTTAGAAGATTTAAATGTACAGCACCGACACTGGAGGCTCCTTCTTTTCTTACACAAAAATTCACACATCCAATACCTACAGACATTCTGTAATGGGTGACTAAATAAAAACAATAACTTATTAATAAAGCATGTGCATTAATATAAATAGAGAATTCATCTACACCATCTCTTCTGACCAGTCAAGCTGTCCCAAGTCAACCCTCAGACCATGACTGAATCCACTTCAACACCTCAAGTTGCATCTGATCTTCATATTAAACAAAATTCTTTCTTGAGAAATGATGCTGAGAAATGATCCCACTGTCACAGATTAATAACAAAACTGCCGCTGCTGATTCTCCCGGGTGAAATGTTATAATAACGGCCTTTTTTAATTTGCAGTGCAGCTAATCATATTTTAAAAATGTCAACCCAAACCGGAGTGATGAGATCTTTGAGGTGCAATGAGATATAATTTAACAGAAAAAAAATCATTTCCCTCTGACTGATTTGTTTAAAGGCTTTCATTTAAAAATGTGTCTAATACAAATTTTCACATTTTCTGTTACATCCTAATTCAACACAAAGGCAGACTGTCATTTTTTTCCCTCTTTCAAGGGTTTTGATTCAGTGAATATTTTAGTTCACAATCACGATTCAACTGTTTCTTGTTTGGAAACTGTATACTGTAATGATTATCTTGTCTCACATGTTTAGCAGATCTGTACGTTTAAATCAGTTGAATATATGTTTAATATGATTCTGCTCATGTTTTTTCAAGGGGGCCAGGCATTTAATTTTTACTTTCCCTCACCTATTCAGCAGGTCTATGTTTGATTCAGTTTTATATACTGTATATATGTCATATTATGTTTTCTTTTGTTGTTGTTGTATGACATAATTCCAAGCAAGAAGAAAAAAAAAACAGATGACAATTAATATACCCCTGGCTGGACTTCTGGGCACTATTTTCAGAGAAATCTCAGGCATTCTGGTTGCTTAGAAAAATGCACATCCACATAGGGTTAGTTGCTCACTTGGATTTAAAGCTATAAACAGTGAAACAGTGTGTTTTAAGCCAGAGTGAAGGTTATATGCATGGAGATGCAAACAGTGACTGTTCTAACAGTGCAAAAATAAAGTTTGGTGTTCCGCAAGGCTATGATATAGGTCCACTGCATTTTTTGTGGTTGTTGTTTTTGTTTTGTCACTTGTTTTTTTTTGGTTTGTTTGTTTGTTTGCTATATGTATATGCTATCTCAGGGAACAGTTATCTTCTGTTATGTTGATATACTGTACGTTTCAGCAAAGCCAGATGACAAGCCCCAGATTATTAAGGCAGAGGAATGTGTGAAGGATATTAAAGACATAAAACTGGACATTTTTTTTTCATAAGAACAATATAAACTCTGTGTTGTGCCCATCTTATTGGATGGGTTGTGCTTGAGGTCTGGTTTCTTCCTAATGTCATGCCAGAGAGCATTTTTCCTCACCACTGCCAGCCACACTTTGCTCATTAGTAATTTCTGGATTTCTGTCGAGCTGCTATTTTGACTTTTGTCTGGTGTAAAAATAAAATTTTGGATGTAATGAGGCATTATTTAAATCAATATGTTGTACAGAATTCTCAGAACAAACTAAAACTTCAATAGGGAGCCGTTACTGAAGAGGTGAGCGTTTCACACCAAGGCAATAATGAAAAGCACTGAAGGTTAAAAAGTGCCTTCAAGCCATTTATTTTTCAATTTGACACACAGCTCTGAGGAGCATGTATTAGACGAGAAAAAAAAGAAAGAAAGAAACGTCTCACGCAGCGTTACAGAAATTACCCGACGTGTTTTACCGAGGTTAAAGAGTGGGATTCAGAGCTGATGTATTTTTAATGAGTCGCTCCAGCACTGGGCCTGTTCCTGAATTGCTTTTTCATGATCCCAGCGTGAAAGGCCACATTGGATTTTTTTTATGAGGATTTAATGGCGTGCGGCTCGAGAGAAAGGAAAAATGATAACATTGCTAATAATGAATAAAAGCTCGTGAGGGCTACTTGACATTTTTTCAAATGAAGTTATACTTATCACATCCTCTTCTAGTTTAAATTCATTTCAAAGGCTGTCATGCCTCTTGTTTTGGGGGGTGGGGGGGGGGGGGGAGGGGCGGTGATGCAGTCATGAGCTTGTCTTAATGTTTCTGTTAATCACAGCACAAGAGGTAGAAAAAATAAAAAAGCAAAAACACCTCATAATTAGCATACGGTATAGCAGATAGCAGATCTTTGTTACACTTTAGGTTCCTGTAGGGTCTGGAGATTTTAATATATTTTAATAATCTTGTAATACAAGTACTATAAAAAATACTAAAATTATACTATATCACTATAACTATACCATATTAATATACAGTTTGTATAACGTCTGTTAATTTTACATAATAATAATAATAATAATAATAATAATAATAATAATAATATAAATGCACTATAAAATTATAATTTATTATTTCTGCAATAAAATACTAATACTAATAAGTAAGTTGTACTAATACTAATAACTATGTCTAATGTTTTATCTTAAATGTCTACATTAAGATTAGATGTTGTTTTAACTGCATCTCCAGAGTTGAGTGTTTGATTCCCACCTCAGTTCCCAGTGCTTGAGTGGGTTGAAAAGTGACACACAAATTTGGCTAAATCTGTGTGTCACTGTGTGTGTGTGTGTGTGTGTGTGTGTGTGTGTGTGTGTGTGTGTGTGTGTGTGTGTGTGTGTGTGTGTGTGCTTGTTTGTGGTACAAGTTGTACCCTGCCTCTTGCCCTAGGGTAAGTGTCCCCTGCGGTAGGCTCCAGGCCCCCTGTGTACAGGATAAGCACTAGAGAGAGACAGAGAGAGAGAGAGAGAGAGAGAGAGAGAGAGAGAGAGACAGAGAGAGAGAGAGAGAGAGAGAGAGAGAGAGAGAGAGAGAGAGAGAGTATTCTGTTCTTTTACTGCCTTGACCAAAAACATGAGAACATTTCCAGATATTCAATTAATCATCATTAGTAATAATAATAATAATAATAATAATAATAATAATAATAATAATAATAAATGTATATTCTGCTAAACCATTTATATGAATGAGTTTGAGCTTTTATGTATTATTACAGTTATGTACAGTGTGAATGAAGCAGCTACACATTTGTAATAAAGTCACAGTGATGTTTATTTCTGGATTCTGATTGGTCAGACGCTGAATTTTCAAGGTTGCGACAGGATTTGGCGGGCGGGGGGTGTTATTGATATGTTCCAATAACAGCTTGCCCCATTTACGTAATAACTGATAATATGCATTGGCATCCCCTTAATTGGTCGCATTGTGGCTTCGTGGTTTGCACTGTCGCCTCCCAGCTCTGGGGTCCAGGTTAGATTTCTGCGCCGGGTCTGTACTGGATGTGTTTTGGGGTTGTTCTCCGTGCGTGGTTCACCTCTGGGTGCTCTGATTTCCTCCTATAGTCCAAATACATGCAAAATAGGCTAATTAGTGTTTCAGAATTGCTTATAGTGTGTGAATGTTGACTGGGGGTCCTACCACGGTCGTAAAAATAGGAATAAATACAACGGTCATCATTGGCCTCCGCGCTCCCTAGAGGCTTCTAGATAAGATAAGAAAGATGCGCTTAATTACATTGTTATGATTCACTGAATTAAACTTAGATTTCGACTTGGAGAATTAGAGATTAAATATAAGAGGTAAAGTTTGAAGCACTTTAACTCTTTAAGCTCTTTAACCTTGTCTCAGGTGAACTGCACTTTTGAATAAAAAGTTGTTAGAGAATGTCTCAGAGCGCTGCTTTAATCAGCAAGTCTTTTTTTAACGCTTTGAAGCTGAGGCTAAAGTCAGTCTTATATACACTGCTGAGAGATCTTCACAGTCATTCCTCACAGCGAGTAGTCAGCGCTTCTCCTCTGAACTCACCATCTCCTGTTTACAGCTCAGATTCCACCCGAGTCTCACCTGGACAGCTGCCATCTCCACCCTCGAGCAGCCTTTCCTCAGCATGAGCTTCCGCTCGTCTCCTCCAGAATTCCCCCTCTCGCTCTGGAGTCCTCTCAGAGGCTGGCTGTCTCTCAGCAGCGTTCATCACCCCGACTGCTGCGAATCAGCACCGCGGCCTTCGCCACGTGCCGGGAATAAACGAAAGTTTGTACGAACAGGGGAAAACTTCTGCAGTTAGAATCGGCACCATCTTCTAAAGCGTTTTCCTATATTTCAAACACAAGTTCATGTGAGAAAAAAAAATCATCATCATCATACATGACAAAATGTCAAAACTTTATAAGCAGCCAAAGCAGTGCTTCTTATTTTGCGAATGCGACACAAGTACGTTGATCTCGGTGAGGTTTTTAGAGCAAATTGCTGCTTGTGAAAATGTTGTTTGTTCAGAAAACTGAATTTCCTTCTGATTAAATTATCAGCTAAGAAAACTCTCTACTGATCGACTACGAATCATATTAATGTCATCAGGTTGATGTGATTTTATATACCAGTGGTGCAGTGGCGTAAATTGATCGCTCGAATCTTTTTTAAAGTGGCTCCGCCGGCATAGAGAAAAATGTCCCGTGTTATAAACAGTGACACGTACGACTGCTTACACATACAGTATTTAGTTCACAGAAGAAAGTGTGAGTATCTGAGTTGCTGTTCCATAAGCTGCTGCTACGGTTTTTCTTCTAAAAGTCTGAATTTTTGTTTAATTGTTCACTTCCTTTTCCCTGTTAATTTGATCATTTCAGTTTTCAACAAGAGGTCACTGGTGTGTATCACAATGAAAATGACATTATCATGTGTAGTGAACCACATTCTACCAAATTCTAGTTTAAAGTTATTAATACCTTTAAACATTAATATTGAATCTTTAAGAAACACTTTAATAAGACTCTGACATGATAACCCCGACAAAAGTACTGTAGTTGTAATGATCTACTTCTCCATCATGTTGCAAAATGTTCATATGCAGTTTTTTGCCTTTGCAAGTTTTGGGACACACATGCACTTGCTGACTTTTGTGACAAATGCAAGTGCAAAGCATTTTTTTTTTTTTGCAGTAGACCTTTAAAAGTAATGTGATGCCATAGTATCAGCCTATCAGCGTGGATGGAGAAGTGGGTGAACGCAGTGCCAACTGGATAATAACCAGGTAACCAACATAAAGTAGCCATCAAAAGTTTGGACAAAACCTTGTTTGTTTTTTTGTGTGTGTTTTTACAGTGATTTATGTTCTATATTCTAGAACCATGGTGGAGATTTCAAAACAATTAAATAATATATACTATATGTTTCTAGGTTATTAAGTAACAACAATTATGATGACAGTCAGATGTTACTTTAAGACATGAGGGTCAGCTGGAACGGTTCCTGCAAGAACAGTATTGTGTGTCGAGTGTGTTTGTAAAACCCATCGAGCTCCAGGATGAAACTGTCTCTCATGAAGACCCTCCCAGGAAAGCGAGAAAAAAACTTACTGCTGCAGAGGAGACGTTCATTTAGAGTCACCAGCCTCAGAAATCACCAATTAACAACCAGCACCTCCGATTAGAGCCGTTATGAAGCTTTACAGAGCAGAAGTAGCAGATAAACATCTCGATATCAACTGTTATAAACGCCTTCAGTGTTGTTATACAGTGTAGAGATAAAAGTCAGGAAAGACCACGGAGTTAGAAGGGGTGTACAAACTTTTGCCTGGTAGTGTAGCTGTGTATACCCTGTGCTACACCACTGCAAATTACACTCTAATGTCTAAATCAGTTATTTATTACAATTTCAGACGAAAAGCAGTTTCAAAACACATTTTGAATTTAAAACAAATCAAACAAGTCTAATCATTCCGTAAGGGTGAAAGTAATGGCACCCTGTAGAAATAGAAAACGTCAGTGTGTATTTAGCTTTTAATGATTCAGCTCAGTTTAGTTTGATTTATACAGGCACTTTTATCACACTGTAAACCCTGATGCTCAAAGTAATTAAACACATTGAGTTCTGTTAACTTGAATAATTACAATTAGTTCAAATGAATAGACCTTGATGGGTATTTAGAACTTTTTGGTATTTATGAGTTTGTAGAAATGACACTTTTCAAGTTAGCTGAACAAATTTTATATTTTTAGCCACAGTAACTGTCTCCTTACTTCAAATCTTTCAGTCGAGCGATTTTGTACCTGACGTCATCAATGCACATGTAAACTGCCCACAGTGAATTGTTTTGATCAAGATGGTGGACTGGTCTGTCTGCACATGATGCTGTAAGTATAATCTGGACACCCTAAAGTAAAATAATACTTAATTATAATTATTCAGGGCACTGGTGGCTCAGTGGTACGGTGTTTCGCCTGGGGTTCGATTCCCAGCCTCTGGATGAAGGTCCTGTCCCAAACCCAGATAGAAATGGGAGGGTCGTGTTCAGAACGGCATCTGGCATAAAAGCTTGAGACAAACCGCTGTGGCGACCCAGGAGCAGGCGAAAGACCAACAACAATTTATTTAATTTGCAACAACTAAAAAAAATTGTAGTATGAGTTCGGCAACTCAGGAATGCAAGTAAAGAACGATTAATATGAATGAGAACAACAAACTCAAAACCTTCTAGCTCTGTTTACTTAAACTTGGAAACATCATTATTTAAAAAATTTGATGTAACTGATTACCTCAAATTTTTTTTTAGTTTTGCCAACTTATTCAGGTTCACCGTGCAGTCGACAGAGTCACAAAGCAACTTTAAAAATATATTAACATTCCAGACCTACATTTTATATTGTAAAAAACTGAATAGATTTATAGTTTGGTTAATTTATTCCTAATAACTAATCTAGAGGAGACAGTGAAAAGAGGGAAATGTCAAAAACCTTGAGAGGAGCCGGACTCATAAGGGAACATGGAGGCATTTAGGTGAATATGTGTCAGATAGCGCAACCGTAAACATGATGTCCACTTGGTTGAGGTTATCATCACTGATCGAGGCTTGAGTACAGTTCTAAAAAATAAGAAGAAGAATAAAATGATAAGAGTGACAGCAGTCACAAGCCATCACAGAAAACATGTTTGGATCAAATCCAGTCCAAAGAAAAATCCTGAATATTAGGTGGAACTGTCATTAGTTATCATATGCATCTTTAAGTAAACCACATGGGAACATCTTCAGCACTTCAGGGTGAATCAGGCGCGTCTGCAGGGAAGAAGGAATCAGGATTACTGTTGTTCTAGGAAGACATCAATCAATAGAGTTACACTAATCAATAGAGTCATTACTACTGTATGTCCTTATTACTGTAAGTCCTCACATGCAGTACCAGAGAAGAACTTTCCCTAGATGAGGTCACTAAAGAACTCATCAGAAAGTGGAAAACCAAATTACTCTTGACCTGCTGTAGGGAACCAGTTGGGGCGTCTTTACTAATAAAGACCTCAAGTCTCTCCAGATAAATGTCTCTGCTGTAAATGTAAACATCCCCATAATAAACACCGCACTTGGGTCCTGCCTTCAGGAGCCGCACGTCACTGTGCATGCTGTGGTGGGTGTCGTCTTTTATCTCCTTCCACATGTTCCATGCCGCATAAAGCATGTAGTGGTTAATGGAAAACAATTTATCTTGAAATGTTTACACAGTTTGTACACCAGAAGCTATTTTCTCCTCATCTTTCCTCCGGTGTTATCACTCACAGTGTGATTAGCTGGAATTAAACAACAATATCGTTTAGCTTTCTGTAATGCCTTGTGTCTTCCAGTCACACTGTCTCCGAGCTGCACTTCAGGCTTTTTCCTCTTTAATAACACACAGACACACACACACACACACACACACACACACACACACACACACACACACACACACACACACACACACACACACACACACACACACACACACACACACACACACACACACACACACACACACACACACACACACATTCTTGCACATTTTCCCATTATTGTCAAACTGATAAAATAAAGAAACATTAGAAATAAGGAAGGAATCGTCGTGGTCACAGTCACAGGAAAGGTTAACACAATGCAACCCATCATCATAAAACAAGCGAGCAGGGTGAGGATTAAAACTAGGAGTTAATGGATACGCAGAAGAAGAGAAACTCATAGGAACTAATGACACGTTAACACAGAGCAGGTGAACAGATTCAGGTAACAAGTGAACAAGTGCCATAAAAAAAAAAACAGGATTAAAATAGAGGAAAAATGAAATAAAACACACCCCAATGGTGTGTGTCACCATGGCAACTGCAACTTTCAGCTCAGGAAATTGCACCATGTTATCTGAAAGCTTTTCAGCAATGTGACTATTGTACGGTAAACAAAAATATCTCAGAGGATTGTGCTTTTTAAGATTAGAGAGACTGGTTAAAAGGGAGCCTTCAAAACAAGAAGTTCAAACCTAAATGGATAAATAAATGGTAAATAAATAAAACACTCTTGTTGCATAACCATAGTACTGTACGGCATTGGAGGGAAGTAGGCCTGCGCGAGTCTCTTTAAAGGTTCTCGTCCAAGTTTTTTAAACAGACCATTTATTATGCTGAGTGATTACATAAATTACTGCTTTGAAAGCTAAGGATAAAAGCCTGGAGAAAGAAATGGATGGATGGTGCATTTTTATTATTTGCCATTATTCTCAGAATAATAATCACAGCAATAATAAAAAAAAAAATAAATAAAAATCTGTCTTTAAGAGTAATGGACTGTTGTTGAAGTCATACGTTATTTATGGGATAAAAGATGTAGATGAAGAAAAAAAAACACCCATGTAGTTTAATCCAAGCTCACATGATAATGATGATGGTGGTGATGATGATGATGATCATCCTCATCATGAGGAAGGAGCATTATAAACACTTGACGGTGTTTGATTACAAAACTATTTTAAAACAGCGTTATGTCCACTTCATAATCATTCAAATCTGACCAAATTATGAACAAATCACACTACTGTAGAATACTGAAATATTACCAGGTACATCCCAAAACAAGTTTGGCATCGGGGGAAAACCAACATTTAAAACACCAGATTTTGGTCAAGACATGAGAGTCGCTCCAAAACATGGTCAGATTAAGTACCTTAAAATTGAGCACCTATTAGAACATCCTGTTTATTAGTTTCTCACACAGGGTCGTATGGTGGTTTAGCCATGTTAGCAGATTTTCCGCATCTCCTGTATTAGAGGTTTCCATGAGAGCTCCAGTGGTGACAGCCCTGAGCTGTTCATGTCAAACCAAACCATATGTTCAGCACATTTTTGGACTCAGGAATCCTTTCTCTTACTTTATGAGGCACAAACCACCATTGAATAACTTTATTTTCAATTTTCAACCATGGAAAAATAAATAAATAAATAAATAAATAAATAAATAAAGATGATGTATATAGCTATGTATAGCTAGAATTTCTCTCAATTTTGTGACAAACCATGTCAACTTTATCAAACTTTTGGTGGTCTCCCTTGTGTTTTTCATGTGATCTCAAGAGCATATCAGGGTGGAAATAAACTCAGGAAAGTGGGAAAGAGGCTTCAGCTGGTATACAGACATGCGTACCGCTAACATTACGGAAGAACACTGAAAAGAAATATATTTATTGCACAATTTTTTGCTTAAATTGTAGCCATGGCATCATTTTGATAGGCTTATACAATGTGACAACATTTGTTTCCATCCCAAAGCGCATTAAGAGTGTAAGTGAGTATAACTGCAGCGTAAACCCTTCTTCAGCACATCCCTTAGATTCTCAATGGAGTTAAGGCCTGGGGTTAAGGTGGTGGCCAATCCATGTGTGAAAGCGATGTTTCATGTGGATTATAACATTTTTTTTACAGATACAGATAAAATTTGGTATCAGCATCGAGGAACATTACCAAGCAACCAGTGAAGAACAACTCCATAGAAGTGGTGATTCAGTACATTCAGGTGGTCATGTGACTTCATTTTATCTCCACATAACGTTGCTGAGTCTCGACCTGAGCGACTGAAGCGACCCCAGATCATAACACTGTCTCCAGAGGCTTGTACAGTGGACACTATGCATGATGGGAGCATCGCTTCATGCGCTTCCCTTCTCACCCTGACACGCCCATCACTCTGGAACAGACTCAGTCTGGACTCTATCGCTCCAAAGTCCATTCTTTAAGCTCCCTAGCAAACTGAAGCCTGTTTTTCCAGATTAGCCTCATTGACAAGTGGTTGTTTTATGGACACACAGCTGTTTAGTCCCAGTCCCTTCAGTTCTCTTCACAGTGTGTACAAACGCTCATATTTTTACTATTGAACAAAGCCCTGAGTTCTACTGTTCTTTTTATTATGATATGAAATATATAAGTGATCTCCCATCATGCTCATTCAAGATATTTTTCCAACCGCATTTCGTGGTTGAGGATCATGGATCATGGGTCAGCGTTATCCTTCCAGGTGTTAATAATGTTTTTGAGAGTTTTTAAGTTCTCAATACAATTTTATTAGTTCCAGCAACCTCCTTAGTTTTTGCTTGACGCAGAACAATAATTTGCACCATTTGAAACAGAGGAACGTCTTTGCCGCGACCACAGGATATGTCTTCTAACATGATTCATTGTGAAATGAGAAGCTTCTTGCTGCATCGGTTAGTGTTAAATAACTTGTAATTTTCCAATGGCAGCCTCCGAAAAAAAAACCAACAGAAGTTTCATAAAGTGAACATTTTGATTGAAGGACACTATTAGATCGGGGTATAATCATCTGTCAGTTTCTGGATCTTTCCCCGCTACTCATCGTCCCTCCTGTCACGTCTGCAGTGCATTTCAAATATTTGCTGAACTGCTTAATAATTAACGTAAATCACTTTACATTAATTAGAACTGAATAATTTAATAGTATATATTTTTGCCATGTCAAGTCATCAGAAACTCTTCATCAGAAACTCAGACTGCATTCATTTCAAACATTGATGTCCATGATGTCCAGGCTGTACAAATCTCACGTTCTACATGACTGCAAGCGTCTGACATGAGAAGGTCGTTTGAAATGCATAGAAATCGACAGACACTCGGACGGCACGAGGCACACTCTGTGTTCTTTGAGATTACAGCCAGAGTGAAATATCACCAGGAGTGCTTTTAAAGCCCGGTTTGGTCGATATTGATTTTATTATTGGGTTTTTCTACTCCAAGTCTATTTACAAAATGATTTTTTAAATATGTTTATAGTTGCATTTAATGTTGTACAACACACTGTAGTTCCTGTTTGAATTTACATTTACATCACCAGCCTCTTTTTAATCTCTCTCTTTAGATTAATGTGAGAAATAAATTCAGCTTGTGATGTTTTTGTGTGTAACGGGTTTGACGTGTGGGTGGCACCACAGACACACAAACACAGGCAAAGTCTTATAGAAAAGGGTCAATTTTACTTTGAAAACGGTGAAGGGGAATGGGTTAAGAAGGTAGGATGGAAAAAAAGGGGAAGAAAATGGTGAATGTCTGCACATGCAGGTCTGGAGGCAGTGCCCAGCTGGCATGTGGGCATGAGACTGGCGAGTGAAATTGGTGGGCATAGTGGCAGAGTGTTCCCGCATGGGCAGCTGCTCCTGCATCCTCCCATCCTCAAATGGCTGCTCTTAGTTGACTGGCTGACTGGCCCCTCCCAGCTCTCCTTGGGCGCGGCCACAGAGTCTCTCATGATGTCCGGCAACTGGGCGGCTTTCCCGGCTGGGAACAGAAGCCTTAACATAAAGACGTGTGCGAGAGAGTGTTGTGGGAGCTTTCTTTTCTTCTTATTGCAGCTGTCCTCAACATGGAGATTAAATCGAGCAATTTGGTCCCTGGGTCAAATGATATCAGCCCGCTCACATGCAACTACAGTGGAACCTTGGATTGTGAGTAACCTGGTTTTTGAGTGTTCCAGAAGACAAGTTATTTTGACTTTATATTTTGTATTAATTATTTTCATATGAAAATTTTTGGGTTGTGGAACGAATCGTCTGCATTTTATCATTTCTAATGGGGTTTATGAGTGTTCTGATATACAAGCATGCTTCCGGAATGAATTATGCTTGCAATCCAAGGTTCCACTGTATCTGTATTTAAGCGTCTGGTATAAGGTGGGTATGAGGCTCCTTAGACCTATAAGACCTCAAGCTAAACTCAGCGCCTCTTTTTTACAATGAGGAGAAAGCCAAAGATCCTTTAAAAATGATTATTCGCCAGGCGTGCGGTTTTTTCCATGGCCCTGCCTCTTCGCACACCTAGTGAGCCTATGAGTGAGTGAGGAGTGACCAAAGGTTTAGATGCATGCCCATCACTGGACATATTAAATACACCACTACTATGAATTATTTATATACCCTTAAAGAAATTCTAATTGCAGATTCTTTCAATCTGACCATGTTGTGTGTTTTTGTTATTCTTCTGTAAGTAGCTCACTACACTGAAATAATTTGTTATCAGTTTTAAAACAATTCATAGCTCCCCAATCGAATATTAGCGCTCAATTCCAGCTGTGCTTCTGCTACTAATCTTTCTCAGCTTCATTTCATTTCCCAACTTACGCGTCCCCATGAGATAGTCAAAGCCTTTACTATAAATAAATCAGAAGGAGAGCTGGGCTTTCTGTAACCGCTTGAAGTGGCAGTGTGTGACAGAGGAGCTCAGATGAAAGTTTCCCCGTCTGAGATCAGGGCAGCGAATTCAGGCCGTTTGCATAAATTTGGGCAAAAATAGCTGAGATGATTTAATAGAGACCAGAAGAAGTGCAAGTCATTATTATTTCCTTTCTTCACAGAAAGCCCTGTAGAAAGACATCTCATTTTACTGTGTGTGTGTGCGTGTGTGTGTGTGTGTGTGTGCGTGTGTGTGTGTGCGTGTGTGTGTGTGTGTGTGTGTGTGTGTAAAAGTTTGTCCCAGAAATAAAACAAGACTCATACGGAAATAAGGATATACAGAGTACATGAGGAATATGAGGCGAGTGATGACGAGAGCGGATTCATCCACCGGTACACTTTTCCCGACCAGCGCAGCAAGCAGACTGTAAAGCTGCATTCACGCCTCAGCGGTTTTCACAGCGTGTGTGACGTTCATAAGAAATCAGATTCATCACTACGCTAATGAAGGTCGAAGGGGTTACATAAAAACATCTGGCTTGCTGTTTTGACCTTAAATTGAATTAAGGAGCGGCAGCTCTGCAGAAATCACACCACACACAAATTGTATCCTATGCATAATTTAAAAGCCTCAAAGATATAACTCACAAGCCATGAGTTGATTGTGGGACCTAGCTGCTTTTTTCAGCATGTCATGTTAAAATGCACCAGCCAATAGCATTTAAAATATGCAGTGTAGCTAAAACACTGACATGACTTTATTTCAATGGTGAATGATCGAGCACTGCTGCTTCGCCCACACCTGTCCACTTTGACCAGGACAATGTTTGCTAGGCCCTCTTGTGGCGGTACAATTTTTAACCCTGACCATCTAAATTTTTGCATGATCTACTACACTGCCCGAACAAAAAATGTCACCTCTTCTGAAGGGTTACGGTATTATCCTGCATCAAGGACCAAAACTAATTAAGGAGATTTGAAATGACTAGGGGGCGGCACGGTGATGTAGTGGTTAGCACTGCCGCCTTACACCTCCAGGATCCGGGTTCGACTCCCGGCCAGATTCGATTCCCATCTTTGTGTGCATGGAGTTTGCATTTTCTCCCCGTCCTTGGTGGGTTTCCTCCCACAGTCCAAATGCAATTGCCCGAAGTGTGTGTATTGTATGTGAGTATGTGTGTGCCCTGCGATGAATTGGCACCCCGTCCATGGTGTACCCCGCCTCGTGCCCATCTTCTGGCATAGCCTCCAAGCCCCCCGCAAGCCTGAATAGAAGATATACATACAAGGTGATATAGACAATGAGTGAGTGAGTGAGTGAGTGAGTGAGTGAGTGAAATGACTGGAATTGGCCAACATATTATTAAAACCTGGAAGAATAGTGTTGAACCATCAACTTAGTGAAAGAAATATTGCCAGAAAAAAGTAAAGATGTCTTAGTAAAGATGCATGGTAAGAAACCGAAAGTAAAAACCAGAGTATGTTTAATACTGAAAGTAAGAACATTTGCATAAACAAAGCCACACATGTGATGAGAACTCACAGGATTGGGACTAAGCAGCTGTGTGTCGATCAGAAAACCACTTGTTAATGAGACTCATCAGGAAAAAAGGCTTCAGTTTGCAAGAGAGCATAAAGATTGGACTTTGGTTGCGATGGAAAAAGGTCATGTGGTCTGATTAGTACATATTGAGCCTACTATAGCTTACAGCAGGTCCCTAAACCGCAGGATGTTCGGGTAGTGGATGTCTGAAAATAATGTGGGCTTTATAGACAATTGGACGACCTTTGCGGGCAAAGCAGGCCTGTCAGGGCGGGACGGTGTCCATCCCGCTCAAGGTGCTGCTCTCATTACTTGTAGTATAGCGCATAGTCTCAGAAGAGGCCTAGTTAATCTGTGACAATCCAGAGCCCAGGCCAGGGAGCAGACAAACTGGCTAAACCAACCGTCTGCTAGCTGCACAGAGTCGTCACTCAGGGTTCATCATATTGAGACTAGTGTCTGTTCCCTGGGCTAAATAAAACTTTAAAAAGACTCAGAAAGTCTGTTTTAATAATTTGATTAATATGGAAACCAAAAATTCAAAACACACTGAATACACCGCCAGCACGTCTGATCTGAAGCTAGGACTGTTAAATATTAGAATTCTCGCATCTAAAGCAGTTATTGTTAATGAAACTATCACAGATCAGGAGTTTCATTTGCCATATGCTTAAGAATGAATGTGTCATTCATGTATATTCACGTATTATGCTAAACAGAAACCTGAATAAAACAGGACGAGAATGTGTCTCTTAATGAAGCGAGTCCTCCTGGATACAGCTACAAACACCAGCCTCGGCTAACTGGTAGAGGAGGAGGCGTCGCAGTTATTTACATTGATAATCTGACTATTGTATAAAAACACGGGCAAAAATTGAATGCCTTTGAAGTTCTCTATAGTAACGTAACAAGTGTTTTCTCTCAAACCTGGTCATTTCTGTAAACAACAGAAAGCTTTATCAATAATCTCCCAGAGGTATCAATTTTGATTGGATCGACTCCATCAGATGACTTGATTAGGCGACTGACTATTTAGAGTCGACATTTCATAATACTTTAGATAATGTTGCTACAGTTAAAAGGAAAATGATTAGAGATAAGAAACTCGCTCCCTGGTATAATGACCACACATGCATTTTTAAACAAACCGCTCGGAAATTAGAAATGGTGTCAAACTAATTTTTTTTCAAATAGCACGGAAGGAGAGCATCCTGAATTATAAAAAAGCTCTATGTGAACTTTTTCAATAACAGTTAAAGTAGTAAATATTAGGCAAAGAATTCAGGCTTGGAAACCAGACAATTTAAGTGATACAGATGATAAACTAACCACATCACATCAGAACCTGGAATACTTTACTCTCCTTGAAGAGAATGAACTAATTTCACTCATTTCTTCTTTAAATTCATCAACCTGTGTATTAGATCTTATACCGACACATTTTCTTAAGCAGTAACTGTTATTACCAGCAATTACAGAACCCCTGTTGAAAATAATTAACTTTTCACTCAGCAGTGGTTTATGCCAAAATCCTTCAAATTAGCAGTTATTCTCCTGGCTCCGATCCTATTTGACTGATCTTTATCAGTTCGTAAGTCTAAATGGTGACTATTCTGTATGTTCTCAAGTGGAGTTTGGTATTCCACAGGGTTCGGTTTTAGGCAGATTTTTTGCTTTCTCTTTACATGCTTCCTCTGGGCAACATAATACATAAGCATTGTATTTGTTTTTTTTTTGTTATTGTTATGCTGATGACCCACAGTTTCAGCATAACCAAAACCAGATGAGAAAAAAAAGCTTACTAAAGTTGAGCAATGTGTGCAGGACATACTGTAAGAGATTGGATGTTAATTAACTTCCTCCTGCTTAATCCTGATAAGACAGAAGTTCTAGTCATAGGACCACAAGCAGCTAGAAGCAATATTTTAGACCACACTGTAACTTTAAATGGCCTTTCTATTACATCAAGTGCAACAGTGAAAGATCTCGGTGTGATTATAGATTCCAGCCTTTCATTTGAAGCTCATGTAGACAACATTAACATGATAGCATTCTTTCACCTCAGAAATATTAGTCAGTCCAGAATGCAGCAGCGAGGGTCCTCACTAGAACCAGAAGATACGAGCACATCACCCCTATCTTATCTACACTGCATTGGCTCCCTGTGAAATTTCACATCGATTTTAAGATACTACTTTTGACATTTAAAGCACTAAATGGTCTCGCGCCGCAGTATCTGAGTGAACTGCTAGTGTCTTACGATCCGCCACGCCTACTTCCATCAAAGAATGCAGGCTGCCTGTCAGTACCACGTATTATTAAAACTACAGCAGGGGGCGGAGCTTTTTCTTACAAAGCCCCAAAGTTATGGAATAGTCTTCCTATTAATATTCGGGACTCAGACACAGTCTCAGTGTTTAAGTCTAGGCTAAAAACTTATTTATTTAGCCAAGCATTTTTGTAAATAGATTAGCCTTAGGTAAAGGAGCAGATCTGGGGGACTCATGGACGTAGAGTATCTGGTGAACTGGTATGTTTAGATGCTGTCCTCCCCACTCTCATTGTTCACTCAGGTTTGTCGACGGTGAGGTGATTGGTTGCTTTACATCTCAGTTCCCCCTCATGTTTGTGTTTCCTTCTGGCTCCTCCATTTTAATTGTGCTGTTATAGTCAGTCCTGCCGGAGTCCCTGCTTGCACTTTGCACTAATATACATTCACATTATACATTGTGTAACAGTGACCAGACCGAACTGCCATCTGACCTTTTCTTGCTGCTTTGTGATAATGTCAATTGTTAAAAGTGCTATACAAATGAAGTTGAATTGAATATTCCAGTGATGGGCGTGTCAGGGTGAGAAGGGAAGCGCATGAAGCGATGCTCCCATCATGCATAGTGTCCACTGTACAAGCCTCTGGAGACAGTGTTATGAT
>JAAGKR010003026.1:19348-79348 GCA_011419295.1 Clarias macrocephalus
CACTAGAACCAGAAGATACGAGCACATCACCCCTATCTTATCTACACTGCATTGGCTCCCTGTGAAATTTCACATCGATTTTAAGATACTACTTTTGACATTTAAAGCACTAAATGGTCTCGTGCCGCAGTATCTGAGTGAACTGTTGGTGTCTTACGATCCGCCACGCCTACTCCGATCAAAGAATGCCGGCTGCCTGTCAGTACCACGTATTATTAAAACTACAGCAGGGGGCAGAGCTTTTTCTTACAAAGCCCCAAAGTTATGGAATAGTCTTCCTATTAGTGTTCGGGACTCAGACACAGTCTCAGTGTTTAAGTTTAGGCTAAAAACTTATTTATTTAGCGCAGCATGTTTGTAAATAGATGAGCCTCAGGTAAAGGAGCAGATCTGGGGGACTCATGGACGTAGAGTATCTGGTGAACTGGTATGTTTAGATGCTGTCGTCTCTTGTGTTTCCTTCTGGCTCCTCCATTTTAATTGTGCTGTTATAGTTAGTCCTGCCGGAGTCCCTGCTTGCACTTTGCACTAATATACATTCACATTATACATTGTGTAACAGTGACCAGACCGAACTGCCATCTGACCTTTTCTTGCTGCTTTGTGATAATGTCAATTGTTAAAAGTGCTATACAAATGAAGTTGAATTGAATATTCCAGTGATGGGCGTGTCAGGGTGAGAAGGGAAGCGCATGAAGCGATTCTCCCATCATGCATAGTGTCCACTGTACAAGCCTCTGGAGACAGTGTTATGATTTGGGGTTGCTTCAGTCGCTCAGGTCGAGACTCAGCAACGTTATGTGGCAATAAAATGAAGGCAGCTGACGACCCAAATGTACTGAATGACCAGGTTATCACACGTATGAATTTTTTCTTCCCTGATAGCATGGGACATATTCCAGGACTCAGAGTGTAAAATAGTGGTTCTGGGAGAGTGAGGAATTATTTTCAATTTGCCACAAAAAGGCTGCTTAAGGAAATGAAATAATTCTTAGAGGGTACAACATGTGTGAGTGTGAGTGAAGAAGAAACCAAGACAGATAATTTTTTTACTAATTTACTATTGAGTGTAAACATTTGAGCATCTGGTTGAGGTTAGAAAATGTCTACGTTCTAACTTTTGCCAGATAGCAGAGAATTTATGTAGAATTCTAGATCTGTGGCTGATCTTATGCAAATTTGCTGGAGGCAAAGCAGATCAGAGTCAGACCAGGAGTCGCCTCTAATCTGAGTTTCGCACAGTACACTGGTGTTCCATTCTTCTGGTAGAATGAAAATCGTCCCATTGGGAATTTTTTATCCATATAAACATATAAATTGCCTAATTGAACATATATATTGCCTAAAGTGCTATTATAAGGTTAGCCAGACCCCGTTGAGTTTCTGTGCACAGAATATTGTGACTCTTTGTTTAGATGATGGTGAACAGTCACTATATTTACACAACGTTGTGTTTGTCTTTCTAAAACCAGACCTTTTTTAAAATAGATGTAACATACAAAATCAACTTCAAAGTCAGACTTGCACAGCTAGATAATGCGGTCAGGGGTTGAGTTAATTCTCAGACTGTATTACTCAGTGGGACAAAATGTGTTAAAGCCTAAGAAGTTGCTAACACTAAGGTGATGCCCTCTGTAATATAATACATTATATATATATATATATATATATATATATATATATATATATATATATATATATGCATATGAAGCATACAGAATGATAAATTTGTGCATGTTTTTACCACCTGACATGCTATCAGTTTACCGCTAGATAACTTGTTTGTCAATTGTTTTGCTTTGTGTTATAATAGGTCAACAATACTAACAAGCCAAAAGGAAGCATATCACCATCTATCATAACAAAGCCAGGCATTCTTCAGTCAATAAATTGATTCCCCTGCCGTGCTGGGACAAGGACAGGAGTCCAATTAGAAGTAACTACTTACTGAGTGTGATGTGAAACTGGAGAGGTGTGAGCCCCCTGCTGGCCAAAAAATGAGACCTCAGTCATTTTCTTACAATTGTTTTACTTTCATGTAGACTCTTCATCACTAAAGGAGAGTGTATATCACAAATTGAGTGAATGCTGAACGCAGGCTCCCAAAACTGGATGAAATTGTACATTTGGTTTTAAAAAATTACTGTTTCTTTCACTTATGGGCTTATTTAATGAAATGGTGTTAGAAACTCATACGTAGTTTAGGGTCACTACAAATTGGATAACATCTGGAACTACATACACAGAAAGTGTCCATTGTTAAAACCCTGATTTTATAATAAAGTCTTCTAAGACAATTATCACTAAATGGCCAAAAGGGGTAAATTCTTATGCAATGCATAATTTATTCATTAGTTTGGGACTTCATAGTCAATCGATTCATTTAAAAATAGCTCTAACACTTTTTAAAAAAATAATATGCTAATATGCAATTTGCTTGTTGTTGTTTTTGTTGCTATTGTTTTAACCCACAGCGATTGAGAATCCTGCTTCTCTTTCTATTTGCTATGAAACAAAAAATCTTGTAACATAGGGGATTAATCAGATCTACCCAGAACATTAGTCTCTTAATTTCTCAGATCTCAGTAAATCAAACCTGGAGCTTTAACCTGGATGAAGTAAAAGCATTTGCAAATTGAAGTACTAGATTTTAGGATGAACTGAAAGCAAGAAAAACATATAAATTAACAAACATCTGGAACTAAACACACTGGAAATCAAAACATTAGAATCTAGAACAAATTAGGAAACTAGGCAAAACTGGAACTAAATATATTGGACATCAATAAACACCTGTTAACTGACATCTGGAAATAAAAGCATCTATAAAGGCTCAGTGATTAAGGCATTGGGCTAGTGATCAGAAGGTCCCAGGTTCAAACCCCAGCACCTCCAAGTCACCACCGTCGGGCCCTTGAGCAAGACTCTTAACCCTTTAACTGCTCATATGTGTATTGAAATCAAACGCCAAATGCTACGTATAAATGTAAATGTAAACTCTACGGAGAATCTAGAGACTACAGTAGGAACATTTGAAACTACAATCATTGAAAAGTGGAACATTAGAAACTAGGAAAATCTAGAAACTAAAAACAACAGGAGTGAAATATGTTGGTAACATATTTGACATATATGAGACATTAAAGTGTATGGAAAATCTGGAAAGAAAAAACATCTGCAAACTGGAGCACTGAATTCTGAAAATACATAGAAACTAAAAAATATCTGGAATTAAAGACCCAGGAACTTGTGGTTTTAGAAACTAGGGAAACCTGGAAACTGGAAACATCTGGCAAAAAGTATACAAAAAGTGGGGCATTAAAATGTAGGGAACATCTGGAAAATAGAACTTGGGCGTTAGCATCAAAACTAAAAAAAAAAAACATCTAAAACTAGAGACATTGGGGCATTAGTGTAGGGAATATGTAAATTAGAAACATCTGAAACCAGAGCCATTGGAATTTCAATGCATTAAATTGTAGGGAGAATCTGGAAAATAGAAACAAAGAAAACTGCAGCATTAGAAACTAGGGAGCGCCGGGAAACATCTAGAAAGTAGGAAGAGCAGGAATTAGAAGAATGTGGGACACCAGGAGTGTACAAATCTAGGTTCTGCTGCAAATTGATATTAGTGTTGTGCTCCATTTGTGTAGATTTGTGTCTCACACACGTCAGTGTTTATTCGTTAAAATGTGAAGATCAAACAGTAAAAAGTTTCAAACTTTAAAGCTCCAGGCTAGAAAATTCTCAATTCTCAACACACACAGGGAGGATCAGAGTGAAAATCCGGATGCTTTAACATTTTGACGCTGATCATGCATTACGTTACACACACACACACACACACACACACACACACACACACACACACACACACACACACACACACACACACACACACACACACACACACACACACACACACACACACACACACACACACACACACACACACAAGGCTTCGATGACTTTTAACACACATATGAAACCTGTCAGTTGCTGAAAATGCTGGGATTTTAAGTAAAAGAAAGAAGAGAAGTAGGTCAGAAGATGAATGTAAGTGGTGAAGTGTCACAATCTTTCTGTCTTATATAAGCATCTGAGTGTGGAGACAAGAGCGCTCTGTTCACCCCAGCAGGATTATGACAAAATTGTGTGTGTGTGTGTGTGTGTGTGTGTGTGTGTGTGTGTGTGTGTGTGTGTGTGTGTGTTTTATATAAAGGATTTTCCTCCAGACAATTGAGCTGCTGCCGCAGTGTGGGAGACTGAGTGACATGTTTGCACGGAAATCTTTTACATTTTTGACAAAAATAATCACGTAGGCGGGCGGAAACGAGTAGCACCGGAGAAGAAGGTGAAATAGATCTGAATAACTTCTCTGAGGAAAGAAAGAAAAGGAGGATATGTATATGATGACATTCTTCCATTTTGAACTCATTAGTTTTTGCCGTATTTCTGGTTTGTCAACAGCTTTCTTTAAAAGTAACTTAACTTTAAAACAATTAACTCTTGGAAATCTTGACATTTTTTCATAGCTACTGTAAACTTGGGAAATTAGAAACCAGGAAACATATGGGAATAATATAATGAAATTTCTAGGAATTAGACTATTGTTATTAGACTTAAAATTTAAGAAATAAGAAACTAAATAATATCTGAAAACTGATAACATTAAGAACTAGTGGGACCAAAACTGGAGAAAATTGGGAATGAGGGAAAAAATGAATTCCTTAAAAAAAAAAAACCTTAATAATGAAAATGAAAGAAATAGAGAATAGATAAAAAATGTAAGTACTGAAAAAGTAGATAACAGTTGAAAAGTGAGTTGAACACTGAGAAACAGATGCATTGGAAACTGGGGAAATTAGAATCCAGGAAACATATGGAAACTGGGGGGAGGGGGGGGTGATGGGAAATGGAAACATCTAGAAATTAGAGACACTACAAACCTGTGACATTATAAATCGTGATCTAGGTACTGAAGGCCAAGCAACTGGCCATGTTGAAATTCTCAAGTACAGTAGCACCACTAAAAACGTAAAAAATCTGGACTATGCAGACATTATTGGGTTCCATGTCACCAAATACATCAGCATTTGGAAACTTAGTTAAGAAATAGAGCTCCTGGAAAAAATTGCCAACGCTGAGATCTAAAGACGATAGAAATTAGAGACATTTGGAACAAAGAGCAAAGAATTTATATAAACATTATATTACCAGTATATTTGTACTGGCAGTACTGTTGATAATGGCAGGAAATAAACTTAAGGATCTGTGTGTATCTTGACTCTGAATACAGAGTTAGTGTGTAACAAAGATCGAGGACTGGAAATAAAAGTAGATCTCTGGGGAGTAAATTAGCTGAGACTGAAATCTGTTAGTCTAAAAATATTCGTTTTCCATCTTATTTTTTTATCTGCATCTTTCATCTCTGGTATTGTTTTGCCCCAGATGCTCCCCCTAGCTGGTGTATAAACGCCTCCTGAGCCAGCGGAGGCCATCGAAGCTGCAGGATTCTGTTCTATGTTTTATTACACTTTTCTGCAGGAGGAATGTTTTCCCCGCCTCTCACCTTCTGCTGTTTCTAAAATACACACCGGGTTAGTGAGAGTATTGAATACGAAATAGCAAAAAGTCACAGTTGCGAAGGCTCCCCGACGTGGCGGGGGGGGGAGGGGGGGGTTGTGGGGGTGGCGGGCATCGCACCGATTCACAGCCGTGGTACAAACACAAAGCGCGTCACTGCTCGTCCTTCACCTGCCGCCTGCACAGTTTCTCTCTGCTGAGATGTTCGCAGCAGGAGTCTGAAATGTACGAGGAAATAAATAATACCGGTGTCGTGAAACGTCTCGGACAGGCTGCAGGAGTGGAGAAAAGAGACAAATGGCTTTATGGAAGAGAAAAAGTCCTCTGCACTACTCTATGTTTCTGTAGCGCCGTCCGAATAGACCCGCTGATTCATAGAGGCTGTGGATCTCGTACAGAAGATGTGTGACTGTGTAGAAATAAGTGGAGTGTATTCACTGATCATTTACAACAGAAATGTAATACAAATTCCAAAATGTATTCATTCAAATGTATAACATCTCAGGTAAATGCATTTGTTTAAGCAGTTTCCCCTCCACTTTCTCTGGATCTTCTCACCTCCTTCTCACAATATTCCAAAAGGTAAATCAGCTGGAGTTTATGTCCTGGACGTGGGCAAATATGACACACTATCTATGGTCAATTTGCTCACATTGTACCCAGTATTCCTAGAACAGACTCCAGGATAAAGCTTCCCGAACATGAAGAAACTTAT
This sequence comes from Clarias macrocephalus, assembly GCA_011419295.1. Lineage (NCBI taxonomy): Eukaryota > Metazoa > Chordata > Actinopteri > Siluriformes > Clariidae > Clarias > Clarias macrocephalus. The sequence continues at coordinate 25,650 of JAAGKR010003026.1, forward strand.
ACTGGTCAAGTATTTTAGCATCAATGCAAAACAAACCAATAAAAAGTCCAGGATTATTTCCCAAACTTTCCATAAACATTTGCTTCACGTGCATGGAGCCATATCCAAATATCCTCTCTCTTTTTCTCTCTCACACACACAAACACACACGCGCGTAGACACACACTTTGTGATTTATAAAAAAAAGTTCTCAGCAGAAGAATTTATTTTCATCTTGTCACACACATTCTTTCAGAAATTAATAAATAAGTATAAAAACAAATGTAATATTGGTTAATAATGACCTTGAATGTCATGTAACACCAGCATTTTTACACTTATGATTGCAATAATACTAAAAGAAATGAAAGGCACATCAATTATTAATAAAAAAAAATAACCAGATGCTTTGCAAAAAAAAGAAAAAAAAAACACATGCAATATTATTAGAGTTACAGAATTGTCAATTATTATTATTATTATTATTATTATTATTATTATTATTATTATTATTACTATTATTATTACTATTATTATTACTATTATTATTCACTTACTCTCTCATTTCTCTCTCATTGTCGAAATGTGCTTTATCCTGTTTACAGGGTCGCGGGGGGGTCTGGTTCCTATCCCAGAAGGCTTGGTACACTCTAGACAGGGTGCCAATCCACTGCAGGGCGCACACTCACACACATACTCATTCACACACTACGGGTAATTTGCCAATACCAGTTAGTCTAATCTGCTGTGTCAGGAAACCGGAATACCCGGAGGAAACTCACCAAGCATGAGGAGAAGACGCGAACTCCACACACTCAGATCCCGAGGTGGGAATCAAATCCTGACCCTGGTGGTGCACAGTGACGGTGCTAAACACTAAGCCACTGTGCTATTTGTTAATACATTGTTTTTTTTTTACCTTGTGCTTTGTCCCTTTAATCCTGGGGCTGCCACATCAGATCATTAGAACTACGAGGTATGACACAGTTTTACACCAGTTGCACACCCTGTCACTGTGCACTGGCTGGGTGTGTGGGGTGCAGGGTTACAATAAGTGTAACAGTAACCGTGGGTCCAATCCTTGACTCTCTGATCAGAAACTTGGGTTAACTAATCCTGTTATATTAACTTTCTGAGTTTTTTTTCTTTAATACAGTCATTGAAAGCCTACAGTAAATGAAACAAATTAAAAAAATATATACATATTTAAAAAAATAAAAAGTCCTTGAAAATGTGAATAAGAACTTCTGAGCCTGTTAATACAGTGAAATTCTTTTGCTGCAATATTTTTCTTGAATTTCATGACTTGTTTTAAATCAGAAAACAGGATTATTCTGATTCATATATAAATATAAAATCTAAATAAGTAATACAAATTTTTCCTCACACAGGTGGCTTGCTGAAGATCAATAACCTCCACACTAATACTATTTCTTTATTTCACCAGAAGCTGAAACGGATATTATATGAAACACAGACTAATATTTCCTGGTGTACCTCACAAACCTAATGATTCACCTGGAAGACTTTTCCCCCCTGTTATTCTGTTTCAAAAATCTATAGAGCCGTTTGCAGTGGGTCAGTCTTTCAGTTCAGCAATATCTCCTTTAAAAAAAAAGGAGGCTAATCAACATTACAGCAAGCCACTTTAACCTCTTGAGTCCCAAATGTGATGACATGGCATTTTCTACCAACTGAATCATCTATATATCTTTGCAGCTCTGCGCTCAACCAGAAAAAGGAGCACACAGCCTGCAGTCAGTACCACGGACAGCTCCACTGAGTTCAAGGCAGGGGTGATCCGCTATCCTTTTATAGCCCGGTATAGTAGGATGTTCAGGGCATGTTGTTTATACCCCTCTCTTCTCCCCATGGAATCTGAGACCTCCAGGAATTCCTCAACAAGGAACAAAACACCAAGCTCACTCCCCTCCCACCTCATCTGGCACGACTCATTGAAGCACCTTGCCTGACTGCGGCCCATGGCAGCTACCTAGGGATTGTCTTATCTGCATGGGGCATCAATTCCTCGGCAATGACACGGCCTGACTACCTTTACAAAGTAGTGACTCTCCCTTTCCTCTTGTTTCTTGTTTTTCCTGCATAAAGAGTGGAAAATATCTGTCTTTCGTCCACTGCTAACCTTACAGCGCATTGTACACAACAGTACGGCCCGAGTCTCAGGAGTTTAAAGACAAACTGTAAAGAATGTAAACATCTCAGATGTCATAAATATACTAACAAAATATACCTGTGTCCTTCTATTTGTCCAATTTGTTCAAGAAAATCAATAAAAGTGAATTTTATAATGTTAGGGTTTACATCCACAAAGTACCTCTTATAAAAAGCTAGAATAATTAATTCCCCAGAGAGCCACTGAATAAACTATTCCAAGTGAGTTAGAATCGAGTGTTTTGCTCAAACACCTGCCAACCTACTAACCAGCAACCTCAGTGAATGAGGATCACACGTTTTGTTTTTACGCTTCGACAGGCAGTGGCAGCTCAAACGCTTATGGCTTTTGGTTACTGACTGGAAAGTTGGGAGTCTGAGCGCCAGCACGGCCAAGCTGTGGGTGTTATGCACTTGAGTAAGTCCTCTAATGCTGTCTGCTCCAGGGGTGCTGTATCCTGGCTGACTCTGACCCCAGCTGTCATGAGCGTCTAGCTGGTGGGTTTGGCTAGACCGGCTGCTGGTGTTGCCATGGGCATATATTAGAGCAGGCAGAGGGATGTGCAAACAGTCTTTATTAACAAAACTCAAAAACATTGAAACAAACAAACTCAAACTAAAACTAGGGCTCAGGAAAGACATAGGGAACGGTGCGCTAACACAGGGAACGGCGCACTAAAACAGAGGACTGAGAACTGACAAGGAACAGAGGACTAACACAGGGGACTGAGGATGAGGAAACATGGAGCTGGAGCTAACTAAGGACACATAGGGGAACTAGAAACAAGACTGGACAGGACGTGGCAGGAACTAGAGATGGGGACAGGACCGGAGAGACAGGACTAGACAGGACCGGAGAGACAGGACTAGACAGGACCGGAGAGACAGGACTAGACAGGACCGGAGAGACAGGACTAGACAGGACCAGGGGCACAGAGACTAGAGACAGAGACTGGTTAGTGAGGTTAGTAGCTACACAGAATGCTGACCTAACCGGGTTAGTATCTAATGGAGTTAGTACGGACCTAAAGAGAAAACAGAACACAAAGAAAGGCACACAGGAGGCTATTCCAAGCTAGCGGCTAACCTACTAGTGACCAGAACCACTAGCAGTCAATCCCACTAGAGGCTAGCCTACTGGAGGCTAACCCTACTTGGGGCTAACCCTACTAGCCATCAAGGCCTACTAGCACCTAACCCTGCTAACGGCTAAGCCCTCATGTGGCTACACATACAAGGGAAGACACAGAACAGTACTTACACAGTACACAGGAGGAGACACAGCTTAGCTAAACATTGAACAAGGCAGCTCCATGAATCCATCAGAACATACAGAAAACAAAACTAGAGCCCTCTGAAAACAAAGGTTACAAAACAAACTTAAAGAAACAAAAAGCAATGCCCACATGACTGTCTAGGATATAATGCTCGACCCAGTTTCCCAGAACGGACTGCTATTTATAAGATGTTTAATGAGCCACCTCGGTTCAGGTGAGCCCCATCACCTGACCGAGGTGCCTTCTGGGAAACTGAGTCGACCAACAAAACTACAAACATGAACAGTGACCTCTGGTGGAGGGTCCTAACACCAGCTTTATAACTAGGATATATGAAAAAAATATAGTCGAGTGTATTGCAAAATCCATGTAACAAAATTAAATCCTAATTGCTCCTTACATTGTCGGTAACATCATCATCGGGAAAAAAAAGATGAGGTTAGTCAGGATAATTTTAAAAGTTGGTCTAGTGGGATATCCATTATGATCATGGAGATGTTGCAGCTTGACGTGATCCTATATTTGTGCATCCTTACACTGCGGCATCCACTGCGGAGTTTAGTGCATTTAGAAAAGTGTGGAAAAATCCAGGAGTGGTCCAGTGATCTGTGGTTTTCTCTTAAAATCTGGAGTTTACTGCAACTGAACCATAATGAATGAACTTACTGCCTGTTAATATCGAACCATCTGGTCAATGTTTATCATTCCTGAATTCACAGTTCAGAAGGAATTATTCTACTTAAAAGCAGAACCCTGCCCCCAAACAAGCCCTGAGTCGCTCCTGAGTGCAGACTTGGCCTGACAAGACCTTTCATCATGGGATTGAGGTTTATCGGAAAGCTGAAATCTCTTGGGTCATCTCTTCTCCACTCGCTGCTAGTGGGATTTGGGATCTGGATTTATTCTGGATTTACACCACAGTCTTTACTCCTCTTTGCTCCTGCTTCTCTCTGTTTCCTTTCTGTGGGTGGATAAGAGCCCCAAATTCCCTCAAAGGCTGTGATTGTTATGAGGATGTTAAGAGCTGATGGCAAAAAGCATTCACACACACACACACACACACACACACACACACACACACACACACACACACACACACACACACACACACACACACACACACACACACACACACACACACACACACACACACACACACACACACACACACACACTTGTTCAGTCTCTCTGCATGCATTTTAATCAGTAAATCATACAGGAGTGTGCTCTTTTCCTCCCACGCCCTCACTGCTGTTAGCGCCTGTGCTAATCTTCACGCGCTGCTGGTTTGTTGTTCTGTTCCTCATTACACCATGTTAGTAGAAACTTTAGCTTTTTTTATCTCAGCGTGCTGTAGAAATACTTCCAGATGTGAAGTACTGGAAGAAACACATTGCATTGTCCTTCATCGCAGTGCTGCTTGTCAGATCTGCTCTTATTCCACTCGTATAGCTTCATTCTTGCTCCCTAAGAGACGTCGTCTTTAAACATAGCTGTTTTAGTTTTTTTTTTTACATTATTGATGTTCTTCACTGATTAAAGCAGAGGCAGAGAAGCAGAGGCAGTGTGTTGAAGGTGAACAGCTCCATCCTCCTCCCCAACACATTTCTTAATGGTTCTTCAGGGATTCTAATGGGGCTGACCTACTGCTCTTGTTCACTCATCCTCCACGTACTTATGGAAACTGAGGACACTTGCATGACAATCTACATCATGCTGAGTCTGATTACAGAGTAAGGCTGTGCTTTAGAAGCTGCAGGGGAGTGGAAGGAAGTCAAGCAGAAGTCAGAGTTACGGAAACAAACTCACTTCTCTGCCGCTGCATACCTGCCCCATTACTCCTCCATCACTGCTCCATCACTTTTCCCTAAGTGCTGTATACTCACTACTTTATCACTGCTCCATCACTCTTCCCTCACTGATCCATCATTCTTCAATCACTACCCCACCACTGCCCCATCACTGCTCCATCACTGCTCCATCCCCACCTCATCACTTCTCCATCACTTCTCCATCAATGCTTTATGTCTGTCCATCACTGATTGGAACCTTGATTTGGCTAAACCAGGGAATAATGCATCTGCTCCTTTCTTTCCAAGCTTTGCAAACAGCAGTTACTTTATTTATTTACAGTAAACTTTTTATACAGCACTTGCACAAACAATCCTGACATGATGAGGTCTTCTATTAATCACCAGCACTCCCTGATGTCTGAGTTCAAATTCTTCATAATGTTTAACATTTAATTTACAATTCTTTTTTTTTTGACTGACAAAAAGGGATTGTATACAAACATTGATAAAAAAAATAAATAAATAATCACCTGCATTAAAAAAAAAAAAAGTATATAATGAGAGCCAAAGAAGTGTCCATTTGAACAACCATCAGCTAAATGTTCTCAGTGACCTGAGTTAATGCCAGAGCTGGATATCTGCCTAGGGTTAGATACTGTATGTTTAATGAATGCTGATAGATTTACTTTACATTAGACAACTAATTTACAGTGAGAGAGAGAGAGAGAGAGAGAGAGAGAGAGAGAGAGAGAGAGAGAGAGTCTGGAGGAGGGGGCAGGGTTTCCAAGACATGTCAATCATTCCATATTCATATGTAATATATGTAGATTTTGCTGTTGAAAAAAAAGCATATTTCCAAAGTTTATGGCACAACAGTCTCAGATAGACAGACAGACAGATAGATGTTACAGGAACCTATCAGAATCCGGGATTCATGACTGTTGGGGGATTTTTCAAATAGACATATACAGTATACAGTATGGGTGTGTTTGTGTGTCTGAGGTTAGTGCAAAGGCCGGAGGAAAAGAATTGTAAAGTTAGCGCTCCCCTCTCCAGATTGCTTAATAATGAACTAACCATCACTCAAACACCAGGAACCACAGACCGCAGAAATGAGTTGTGTAGCTGTGACACACCAACACACTCAGCAATGAGACAGCACTGGATAATTAGCAGACATTAATCAGCATAAACCCTCAGTTCAGTGTGTGTGTGTGTGTGTGTGTGTGTGTGTGTGTGTGTGTGTGTGTGTGTGTGTGTGTTTGATGGAGTGTGAGCTAAGATTGTGACAGTGAGATAAAAACACAGCTCCTGTCTCCGTCACTGCTCGTTAGTATTAATTAAAGCGAGAGTATCAGACGCCTCCAGAGGGAAGAGTGAGAGTTTCTGACTGCAGTACGCTGATCACGGCCGTGTCCCTGTGTGAGATTAATGTACAGTACTGGACAAAAGTCTCACGCTGCCTCATCAGTCACAGGAAACTTCTTTAGATCCTGGAGAACTTCCTGATTATTGTTCATCCTTGTTGTTGAGCCACATAAAAAAAAAACACTTATAAAACCAGGATATATATATATATATATATATGTACAATTTTTCTCATTAATATTTACAGTGTTTATTTTTTTTTACAAAACCAAAAAAAATAGCATTTTTGCTAAGATCAACCCAATATATATATATATATATATATATATTAAATGTAAATGTGAAAACAAACCAACATATTTATTTTAACATTTACATTAATTAAAGACTCCTTGGAGTTCACCTTGTCTCCTAGTACCAAAACCTGACAAAAGCTACCGTTTTTGTACAGATTATCGAAAAGTTAATGCTTTAACTAAAGCAGATTCGTTTCCGCTTCCTAGAATGGAAGATTGTATTGATCGTATAGGAAGTGCGAAATTTGTTACAAAGTTGGATCTGTTAAAAGGTTACTGGCAAGTTCCTCTAACACCACGTGCATCTGAAATCTCTGCAGTCGTCACCCCGGACAGGTTCCTTCAGTATACCGTGATGGCATTTGGCCTTAAAAACACACCTGCCACATTTCAGCGTCTGATGACCCAGGTTCTGGGTGATGTGGGTAATTGTGAAGCCTACCTTGATGATGTGGTAGTAATCTCTGATACTTGGGATGCACATGTTCGTACCTTAAACGGTGTATTTTCACGCCTTCAGAAAGCTTCTTTAACATTAAACCTAGCAAAATGTGAGTTTGGTCATGCCACTGTTACGTACTTTGGTAAACAGATGGGACAAGGTACAGTTCGCCCGCTAGATGCCAAAGTTAAGGCAATTGTTGCATTTCCGGCACCCAAAACAAGAAGAGAGCTTCGACGTTTTCGACGGCAGGCTATTACAGAAGCTTTTGCAGAAATTTCTCTGATGTTGTTTTGCCTCTTACATCTCTCCTCCGTAACTCCGCCCCTTTTGTGTGGTCTCCCAGTTGTGAAGCAGCGTTTGAGTGCTAAATTGCTTTTATGTAGTGCACCTGTACTTTTTGCTCCTGACTTTTCCAGACCTTTCAAACTTGAGGTGGATGCCAGTGGTACGAGTGCTGGTGCTGTCTTGATTCAGGAGGATGCAGATGCTATAGATCATCCTGTAAGTTACTTTTCTCGTAAGTTTAACCGTCACCAGTTAAACTACAGCACTATCGAGATGGAAGCCCTTGCGCTTTTGCTCGCACTTCAACACTTTGAAGTTTACATTGGTTCCAGCACTGACCCCATTACAGTTTTTACAGATCATAACCCTGTGGGGGGGGGAGGGGGGGGGGGTTTGTATCTTTCCTTGTTGTTGCAGGTCCCCGCCCTCTTCAGTGTGCCTGCAATCTGTTGGTTGCTGCCCTGCCTGTCCTTTGTTGGTCCCGCCTCCTGCCGGATGATTGGGTGTCCAGGAGACCCAGAGGCCTACTTAAGGCTTTCAGACCACAATACTACAGACCGTGTCTTTGCTTACTGTTTTTATTTGTAAAATTGTATTGTGTATGAACTTCTGACTTCGTTTTTGTGTTTGCCCTTCTTTGGTTTTGGTTGCTCGATTGTAAATACATTTTGTATATATTTGCATATAGTTTTGTAATAAATGGCTTAGTAGGGAGTCGACGCTATTTTGTTTTGTGTTTTCTCTTGGTTTGTGGTTAGTAAGGGAGTAAGGGAAGAATTTTGTATTTCTTTGTCTTTAGTTTTGGTGCAGGTTAGTTATTTCACGTTGGTACTAGGTAGAGGGCATTTTGTTTGTTTCGGCCTTGTCGGCTTCTGAAGCTCACAGCCACCTTTTGGGGATTTGCTTGTTCACCTTTTGTAAATAAACACTAAGCAAACACACTTTTGGTCTCACCCCCTTTTTCCCTTTTTTTTTCTTTTCTTTTTCATTCCTGTTACGGCCCGACCTAGACCGGGGCGTAAAAACTTTCACTTTGGAAGATGGAATATAACACCGCCGCTGACACACACAGTTTATTTCATTCTTCATGTTTCAGTCACCCTGCTGCTGTTTGATTTTACACACACACACACACACACACACACACACACACACACACACACACACACACACACACACACACACACACCATATATTTACCCTTCTATATTTCTTATATTTTTATACCTCACAGTTTGTACATTATGTAAATCCTGTGTTATTAATATATTTGTATATTCATGTTTTAATTCTATTTTATTTTATCTTATTTTTATTTTTATTGAGAAAATGCTATAGTAATAATAGAATAATATTACATTCTAATAATTATAATAATCTTTAGTTTAATTATATTCTCTAGTGCAACTGGAGTGAAATCTTTCTATTCTATCTTTCCATTTTAGGTCACGGACAGTCGTATCATAACATACTGTGTGAAGTTTGTATACAGTGGAACCTTGGAACTTATTAACATTTGAACCTTAACCATGTTTCCCCATAAGAAATAATGAAAACTCAAATTATTCGTTCCACAGCCCCAAAAAATAAACAAATAAAAATAATTAATACAAAATGAAAAGTAAAAATAAAACAAAATATCCTGCAAACAAATCCCAATGGATAAGTGTTTGTGCGCGCAGGCGCTGTGTGTGTGTGTGTGTGTGTGTGTGTGTGTGTGTGTGTGTGTGTGTGTGTGTGTGTGTGTGTGTGTGTGTGTGTGTGTGTGTGTGTGAAGGTGAGAGTAGGGAGGTAAAGGGGACGGTGTCCACTGGTGTGCAGGGTGAGAGAGAGAGAGAGAAATAAAATGGATCTTTAACCTCTCTAATGAGACTTTCTTTTGCTTTATACGCGCACACACACGTGTGTTATAATAAACAGTACACACACGCTGTACACACACGCATACAGACACACAATAAAATATGTTTTACGCGCACACACCTCTTCTGTAGCTAACATGCAGTAATTGTTAACTATTTGTTATTTACAGTTTCTGAAATATTTTTATAATATTTTTATAATATTTTATAATTTTTATTAATATTTTAAATAAATTTTTATTTTTATTTTAAATGAAGTGTTAAATTAAAAAATTAATAACCACAGGTCACATTTTTGGTCAAACATAACTATGAATATATTTGGCAAAAAAAAAAATTATGAATTCACTAATTAGAACAGCTGGATTCGTGTGTAAGAGAAATTAAACACCTGCGGACCAGCAGTTATAGAAAAATAATCAGTTTCCGGTTAATAACAGTAATTTCATCGCACCATCCTGCCGCTGATTGCTTCACTACGACGTGCTATGCTTTATTGTGAGACTATAACTATTTGGCCTAAGTAGATGAAGGGCCTCGTTTCCATGGTAACAGTCAAAGTTATATAAATTTCGCTGATGTTTGACGTCTAAAGCAAAGTTTGAGCCAAAGTGATCAGTCACTGATGTGAAAGACTAATAACAGAAGTTCAAGTGATGTTAAAGTCACATCATATTCAGTTTGTGTGTGTGTGTGCGTGTGTGTGTGTGCGTGTGCGTGTGCGTGTGTGTGTGTGTGTGTGTGTGTGTGTGTTCTTCAGGATCATCTAAGAAGTGAAAATGCCAGATTTAATGTGTCTTGTCCGTCCGCACTCTGATGATTTTTGTGCCAGACTTTCACACGTCATTCCTTTGTCCTGTTTAGATTCTTATAGAGCGACTAGCAGTAACAGCTTCTCCTTCTCCTTCTTCTCCTTCATGATCTTGGAGTTGATTAACTCTTTCCCGTTAACACCAAGTACTTGTATGATCTTTAGTATTGATCTCCATGTTTGTCCTCGTTGTCCGCTCATTCTGCTGGATGTCTCAGTTCAGGACACATAAACACCGCAGCGTCTAGACCAGAGTCCACTGTGATGATGTCAGTGAAGTCTGTGTCTGTTGTAGCTGAGTCACGTGTTTGGCGATAAGCTTCAAGTCATCCACACTGGACAGAAGAGAAGAGGCTTCAGATTGCATGCCTTGTCTGTTCAGCATGTTGGTGGAAGTTGTGTACCGTGTGACGGAAGACGTCTTCTTCTTCTCCTTCTTCTTCAGAGACGAGGACTTGACCCTTTGTTTGATGGTGCAGCTTTTTGTCCTGATACGTCCACCTGTTGGTACGTCCATCTCAGTCTTCCACCTCCTCCTTCACGCATGGAGTTATCTCTCCAGGTACGGCGTTTCAGTGCCTTCTTTTTGGATTTCTCAATCTATATCCTTTCTGCTCATCTGTGGAGACTCTGTTTTTGTTGATGTGGTGCAGGTTTATCAGTTCAACCAGTCGGCCAGTGATCAAATGATAGTTCTCAGACTTTGTGTGCCTTCTGTCACACCTTAGGACACTTATTTATGGGTATTTGCTTCTGTCATTCATCGCTCTTGAGAGAATTGCTAATGCTAGAAATTTTTTGAAGCTTTTCTGGCACAGGTGACATTCCGGTGCAAGTAGGATTGGATCCTTTCAGTAGGAGTCCATGTTTTTCAAGATCCTCGTTCTTACTGATGAAATGGTGTAGATGAGCTTATCAGTTTCACTCTTTGTCTTGGCCACCATTCGTTGGTGCTTTGTGGATTGCCTTTGTTGAGGCTCTAGCACTTGTTAAGGCTGTAGGTCCTCAATTGGTCAATTGGCTTCATCTCAGTCTCATCCTCACCTCTTCATTGATGTCTGGTGGAGCTGCTGTTGGAGCTGTTCCATGCCCAGCTACATACCTGCCTTACAGTATGATGCCCATCAGGTGGGTAAAGAATGGACTTATCTTCTATAAGTGCTTGCAGTCTGGAGGTGTTTCCTGGCTGGATCTGTCTGGATGTGCTCCAGCTCAATGTTAGTGAGGTTGTTCTCCATCAGTGTGAACTGGGTTTGGTTGCCATGTGAGAGAAGAAGTCTGAGGTCCTGTTTCTTCAGATCACGCAAGCGCCACTGGTCTCCTATTGCACTTATATAAACTGTGTTGCACCAGATGGGTCAGGCTGTCTGGCCAGTGCCACATCGGGGTGGAGTAGAGACATTGCTGTTGTGTCTAAAATGGAAATTCACTCTGTCTCTGGGTTGCATGTGACTGTAATAATGGAGACCGTATAATAAAATTAGGTGTCTGTGAATTTCTGGGCTCCAGACAGACCACTGGACACTGAACGCTTTTCATCTCTCTCTCTCACACACACACACACACACACACACACACACACACACACACACACACACACACACACACACACACACACACACACACACACACACACAGTCACTTATTTAAGGATGAGTGACCTGATTCTTATTTAAATAACTCTTTCCCCTGATGCAGCACATCAAAGACGAGTCTGTCTGTCTCTCTCTCTCTCTCTCTCTCCTAATCAGCGTAGAGCACTAAAATGACAGCGAGACAGAAATAGAGTGGTCTAATCCCATTTGCGTTCGCTGATGCACTTTGCGAGGTCCCCGTGCTGCTGTACACTCCTCCGTCCCGATCGTGTTTCAGGCGACAGTGACGAGCTCCTCTAGGCAAATACAGTAAGTCACTGCAAAGTGAACGTTAAATGTGGAACGTTAAACATTTTCTCTGATCAATGACATTCTACAGTTGTACACTACAAGTCAGTGTGTGTGTGTGTGTGTGTGTGTGTGTGTGTGTGTGTGTGTGTGTGTGTGTGTGTGTATCATAATCAATACAGCATTCTGACGAAAAATAGTTTAACAGTCATCACTCAGAAACAGCTTTGCCAAAATCCTAATCGCACAGCGAGTGACCGAGTCCACGGTACAGGCAGAGCAGACGCTTCTTCTCCCCTCTGCAGTTTAAATGAATAAAGTGCAGGTGAGCAGACAGGTGAGGCGACACCGCCGCAGTCACAGTTCACTCTTAGTGATGTTGATCATCTCATCACTATTCCACTTCAACTTTCCATTAAATTAAAGAAACAGGAACAAATGTTTCACTGCGACAGGCTGCAACGAGCCTAAAGACACCATTTAAAACTGTTTATGTTTATGACAGTGACCTCATTTCCCCTCTCGTCTGTTCCAATCACCCGAATGGTCTAAACACTCTCACCAGTATACCGGTCCCATGCCTGATCATTTCTCACTGGTTAATGCCTTAAGTTAAATGTTTTTTGTTATGTGTTACTGCACCTATAGTGAGCATTCAGCAGCCGCTGATCTCTTGGACGTAGGAAGCCATGATGGTAAAGTAGCATGGAGCGATTGTACCTGGGTACGGTATGCTCTCCATATTATTATTATTATTATTATTATTATTATTATTATTACAGCTATAATTTAGGACACGGATGATGAGCAGGTGGTCGAGTTTCTCAAACTCACCTGTTCTCTTGAACTAGCTGGGGAAGTGCAGTGCAGCGCTGCAGCGTGTTTAGCTCTGTGCTACTATCTGATCTAGACTATGAAGACGTCACTCCTGGCAAGGTCACACCCTGGACACTGAAACACTGACACGCGTGACATTACATTACACAATGCTTGTGTGTTTCATTACTGGCCGCACTGCTAATTTTACAGAAAAGTGGCTCGGCCGTCGTTAGCCATCTGTACAGCCAAATTACACTCTCGGAGTTTGTGCATGAAGCTCGCTGGGAAAAGTGCCAACATATTTATCAAGATTACTGAATCACGGACATACCGCAGCACTCGCTCGGATGATTAAATAACCCTTCAGGCTCATCATATTGAATTTGTAGAGGAATATGTTATCTGCTTTCTCTTTGATAAAATAAAAACACTGGAACTCCATAAACTGGCAAGTTACCCTCACTTCCTCTGTTCCCATATGTTTAACCGGCTGCTAGAGGTGAACACTGACTCGAAAGTAGCTTGAGGTTCAGATAAGTGTGAATGATGGACTGACGCCCACTCGAGGTTGTGTTCTTTCTCCAGTCCCAGTATTCCCATGATAGACTTCTGATGCATCACCATCAGGACCAGGACGAAAGAATTCATCCGAAATTAGTTAATTGGATTTTTATTATTTAAATGCATTATATTGGTTATTGTTTTATTTATGTACTTTTATAGCACTGATTCTGATTAAATTCTCTACTTATTTAATTATAGTTTATTACGGCCCAAGCACTAAGACATCACAACGCTTGTTCTTTTAAAGTTTTTTTTTTTCATCATCCTTTTGGACGTCTTAACATGCTCAAATAATCATGAAAATCAGCAGGTAGTTTGGAACCTGCTGCTACTACAAGGCCTGAGCAGCTGCGCCCTGGGCGTGGCACTTATGCCAAAAACCCAGGAATCCACTGAGCCACAGTGTCTTGTGTGAACACTTCAGCCTGGTGGTGGTGGTGGTGGTGGTGTATCAGTGTGAGAATGTCTTTTAGCACAAACTGAGCCCTTTAATACATCATTCATAGGCTGCCCATGTGTTCAATTCCTTCAGCATCCTTTTCCAGGATAAATGTCACCAGTTAAGCGATATCGCCCCAGTGGAGCACCTTGGAGATGAGGTCAAGCAGAACATTTACAGCATTAACGTGCAGCTGACAAAACTGAAACTATTATGTGATGCAGTCGTGCCAACATGGACCAGAGTGCGACTATGATCTTATGGAATTCCTCTCTGAGTAAAGTGCATTAGTATGGTTTTCTTGATAACGTGGCTTTTTAGGATGTATGTACAGTATATTCAGATGTGATGTGGAAATGCCATTAAGGTCATCCCAAACACCTCACCTTCTTAATTTATTGATTTCTTTCCTTGTTTCTATTTTAATCGTTGTTAAAAATGTTTGTGCTTTTTTGGTAAATTTGCAATAAACACTTACACTCACCTTAAGGATTATTAGGAACACCTGTTTAATTTCTCATTAATGCAATTATCTAATCAACCAATCACATGGCAGTTGCTTCAATGCATTTAGGGGTGTGGCCCTGGTCAAGACAATCTCCTGAACTCCAACTGAATGTCAGAATGGGACAGAAAGGTGATTTAAGCCATTTTGAACCTGGCATGGTTGTTAGTGCCAGACGGGCCGGTCTGAGTATTTCACAATCTGCTCAGTTACTGGGATTTTCACACACAACCATTTCTAGGGTTTACAAAGACTGGTGTGAAAAGGGAAAAACATCCAGTACGCGGCAGTCCTGTGGGTGAAAATGCCTTGTTGATGCTAGAGGTCAGAGGAGAAATGGGCCGACTGAATCAAGCTGATAGAAGAGCAACTTTGACTGAAATAACCCCTCGTTACAACCGAGGTGTTCAGCAAAGCATTTGTGAAGCCACAACACGCACAACCTTGAGGCGGATGGGCTACAACAGCAGAAGACCCCACCGGGTACCACTCATCTCCACTACAAATAGGAAAAAAAGGCTACAATTTGCACAAGCTCACCAAAATTGGACAGTTGAAGACTGGAAAAATGTTGCCTGGTCTGATGAGTCTCGATTTCTGTTGAGACATTCAAATGGTAGAGTCAGAATTTGGCGTAAACAGGATGAGAACATGGATCCATCATGCCTTGTTACCACTGTGCAGGCTGCTGGTGGTGGTGGTGTAATGGTGTGGGGGATCTTTTCTTGGCACACTTTAGGCCCCTTAGTGCCAATTGGGCATCGTTTAAATGCAACGGCCTACCTGAGCATTGTTCCTGACCATGTCCGTCCCTTTATGACCACCATGTACACAACCTCTGATAGCTACTTCCAGCAGGATAATGCACCATGTCACAAAGCTCGAATCATTTCAAACTGGTTTCTTGAACATGACGATGAGTTCACTGTAGTAAAATGGCCCCCACAGTCACCAGATCTCAACCCATTAGAGCATCTTTGGGACGTGGTGGAACGGGAGCTTCGTGCCCTGGATGTGCATCTCACAAATCTCAATCAACTGCAAGATGCTCTCCTATCAATATGGGCCAACGTTTCTAAAGAATGCTTTCAGCATCTTGTTGAATCAATGCCACGTAGAATTAAGGAAGTTCTGAAGGCGAAAGGGGGTCAAACACCGTATTAGTGTGGGGTTCCTAATAATCCTTTAGGTGAGTGTAGATTCACAATATGGAATGAATAAATGATATATGAAATATATACGGTATCTCACAAAATTAATTACACCATCACAAAAGTCAGTACACCCCTCACATTTCAGCAACCACTTTTTTATACAGTATGTTCTTAAGGGACAATGAGATAGAAATGACAATTTTATCTTCTTTAGAGTAGTTAATGTGCAGCTTGTATAACAGTACAGATTTACTGTCGACATTTATTCTAACAATAACTCAACATGCAGACTTTATTGTCTAAATTTATATAAATACATTATACAGTATATACAGTATAAACTGTATATAGACTCACGGCGCTTCACCACCTTCCGCTTGAGGACGCCCACAGGTGCTCAGTAGGGTTCAGGTCTGGAGACGTACTCGGCCATTGACAAGCACATGAAGATGGTCATGTGACTTTGCACGGTTAAAGATGTACAGCTCACTTTTGTTGCCGGCTATTATTTTGGCAATAATTTTGGCTCTACTGTATGTTGAGTTATTTTCAGAGGACAGTAAATCTATACTGCTATACAAGCTGAACATTGACGACTCTAAAATATATCCAAGTTTCATTTCTATAGTGTTGTCCTTTGAGAGGATATAATAAAATGTTTGCTGGAATTAGAGGGGTGTACTCACCTTGGTGAGTGGGTGTACTGTATCTCCCTGGATTTCAGGTCAGTGTGATGGGTAATTCAGTAGCGATGATATCAGTAACAAGCCCTAACGAACCATAAGTGACAGTTGCATGCTTAATGAGAACATGCTCAATTTGCATTACAAATCTGTTCTGAATAATTTATTCCATGTTTGTTTTAAGCGTCTGTCTTCTGAGATGAGCCGAACACTCGGTCAGAATTAAAGATGTATTTAGTACGATCAAAGAGGAAAGCCGCGGCAGGAGGTTCAGGTTGCAGCAACGTTGGAGTCGTTGGAACATTATTGGTGTTAGAGTTTGAAACTTAGAATTACTTCAGTAAAATTGGCACCGTTGGCAACACCAATCATGGCTGCGTGACACCGGGACGATGTTAAACGGACACAACCCCAACAGATCAACAATGTTGCAATTACAACTTCAAAACGACATTCATTCATATGATAACAGGTTTTCGGTTCATTTGTTTCGTGTGTCGAACTGGGACTTGAACCTGGGTCATGTTGTTCTGAGTACTGAAAGCTAAACAACTGCGATTGACCAGACTATTAAATTAGGATGTAATGAACAGATACAAAATATGGACACTTTTATAAACAAGATCTATTCCATAAACCTGGACTGTTGTTTTTGCAACATTATATTGGTGTCATTCATCCACAATATTAAACAAATCTCATCAAAGTCAGTGTTTTTTTATTTCAAAAACTAATGTGGACTGATATTGTGCTTTGGGCAGAACCTAATTACAATTATATATACAACAACATCGGACTACATTAGAGATAATGAAACTTTTAGTGACTTGTTTGTGCTTTCTGAAAGGAGAGAAACTCTCAGAATCAGCGTTTCAGCACTGCTTGAGGTGGATAGCACTTTTTTCTCAAGTGGGATTTTAATCACACCCTGGAAATTGCGGCTGGAAATTTCACGTGCCAGGTCAGAGAATACCTGAGCATACACATACCCGTACCCGTACCCCTGCACCCTGCCTGGTCTAAAATCTGTGCGTGTGACCTTCAGTACCAGTCAAAAGTTTGGACTTGCTTTCTAATTTCATGTTTGTTTTTTAAGTGACTTATTTTCTACATTCTAGATCCTGGATCACAGGAAAGCGAGACCAAAACTAAGCTCTGCCACAGAGGAGACGTTCATTTAGAGTCACCAGCCTCAGAAATCACCAATTAACAACCAGCACCTCAGATTAGAGCCGTTATGAAGCTCTACAGAGCAGAAGTAGCAGATAAACATCTCAATATCGACTGTTACACAGATATATGAATCTATTTCTTAATATCTTGTGCAGAAACACTGTATTAACCATAACAAATAATTCAGTCCAAATTTATTTATCCTCAGCCAGAGAGCTCAGCTCCTTCTGGAGGATTCCCAAGCCAGATGTAAGATAAAATCTCTTAAAACATTTATTTATCCGCGGTCTCCATCCATTAGGCCGTGCCTGAAACAGGTTTGGTTCTTCTACTATCAGTTCTTCATCATAGAGCTCATGGTAAGTCCAACAACACTTCCTGTACTCCGAACCTTGTGCTTTTCAACACAGATGATGGGAATAGTTGGGGAATGTGTAGGTAGATGCTGTACATTGTGCTTTGTTCAGGAGCTCTTGGTTTGAAACCTCAGATCATGGTAGAGTGACTGCTACAGTGCCATGCTGCTGCGACAGAGCCGCTGCGTTTGTCAATCTCATACTCAATTAACACCTGTGTCTTACCTCATATATAGAGACTTTAGCTAAAAACAAAGATTCATACACACTGTACACAATATTAATATAATATATAACAGATTCATATAGCGGACAGCAATACATTTTGTGCTAAAATATTTATACAAGATTTTCTTTTCCCTAAGTGTCTATAATTTTTTTGCCTGACTCTATATATAGTCACGTTCATAAATATACACATATACACACTTATTACTGTATAGAATCAGCATTCCAGTCTCCAGTGATGCTCAGGCTGACGTCGCAAGGAGAATATAAGAGATCAGGGTTACACAGTGGGCGGCTGGTGACCAGGCCACCCCTAAACCCAGGTCAGGATCAGTCTGAAATGGCACACAGGCTCGCCAACTCTTTATGTGTTGGTGCAAGTCTGACCCCCCTGAACACTTAAACGCTTATATATTATATTACAGCATGTGTGTTTAATTGGCAGTTGGCAACACTGCGACTTTTATTTATTTATTCATTTATTTATTTATTCATTTATTTATTTATATATTTTATTTTTTTTACAGAAAAGTGTCTCAGACTTTCTTAGCCATGGATGTATAATTAGATTTGGTTATATTCTGTGTATGAAGCTCATTTGGGAAAAGAAAAACACCAACATATTTATCAATATTATTGAATAACAGAAATAAATAAATTAAACAGAACTTTCTCATATGATTAAATAAACATAAACCTCCAGGATCATCATATGAAAAAAAAATATATAGTTTCTTCTATATATTGGCTTCTGGTCTGTGTAAAAAAAAAAAAAAAAAATCATTGAAACTCTCCAAACTGATAAGTTTTCTTTCTTAAACTCCCTTTAGGTTTCTTTCAGTTTCTCAGTTTTTCTTCAGCCTACCAAAAAAAAAAAAACAAAAAAAAAAACCAACAACAACAAATGTTGGCTCAATGACTCTAAATTTTCCTGAAATATTAACGAGTATGTAACTGATGTACTGGTGTCCCATCCATGATGTGTTCCACCTCACTCCCAGTATTCCCAGTACAGACTCTGGATCCACCACCACTCTGCCCAGGATCAACTCAACCCCACTGGACAGCTTTGGGATGAACTGGACCTGGCGCGTTCTCATCATCAATAATACCTGACCTCACCAAAACAAATCCTGCAGCCAAGCTCCAACATCTAGTGGAAAGTTCTCCCAGAAGAGCGACAACTGGAGGTAACTTATAAAACCTGTAACTGTGAGCGAACCAATGTGGTATAAACAGAAATGAAAACATTCAGGGATGTTAACTTCATCATACTCCACAATCATCATGTTGATGGTGATTATCATGCTGGTGTTAAGTGGCTGTGAGTCAACTGAGGAAAAAAAAGAAGCAAAAATCACAACAACAACAACAAAACAGACAGAAGTGAAGGATGAACCCGCGGAGGAGGACAGCATGCAAATGATCTCCGAACAGATGGTGGTCAGTGTTTGTGATGCTGAACATTCACCCGGTGCCAGCGTGCGTCTGTCGTTATCCACTAAATCAGCTGGAAAAAAAACCCAAAAAACATTTCAATGCCAGAAGAGTGTGTGGATTATTTTCAGATGCAAATATAAATTTGTTAAAAAATAAAAATAAAAACAGGCCATGAGATGAACATCCACGTTCCAGATCCTTCGCTTTCAACCCAGACGCTGTTCCCGAACGCAGAACTACAGGAACGTCTCCGCGCCGCAGGGACCCACTGTTCTGTTCTTTATTTAGATCAGAAACTTACTGAACCCCTGCTGTTATCAGCCCGGCATGAATTAATGAAGAACGTCTGATACGAGGTTGAGAACACGCCGTGTTTATGAACAGCCGGTCCTGCTCTGGGTCTGAGATATCAGAGTGATTAGAATGTGTGGGTAAAAAACTGACTGGTTTATAAAAGGCTTTTAGTGAGCAGAGAAGAAGAGCAGCTTGTGTGTAGAACGCGAGGCTCTAAACACCCGTTTGTGAATCTCTTGAGGAACATGAGAGGATTGTAGAATGTGTGCACTGACACGCCCAGCATTTCAGACAATCACACATGTGACCCCGACTGAATCTCTTCACACGTCCACACCCGTATTACTGTCAATATTTACACTGTGATGGTGGAGAAGTTGCATATTATGGCAGGTTTTTTATTATTATTATTCTGTAGGTCACTAATGTTGGAACAGTTGAAAGACTTTAAGGATTTGTTTTGTTTTCGCGTTTGTTGCTTCAGTTTATTTTTTTCTGCTCTTAAGGATGAACCTTAGTGTCTTGTTAACAAAGTTTATTTTAAAATGCGTGAATTTTATTTTTTTATTGAAACTTTACAATATATGAACCATATTTAAATTTATATATATTTACAGTACACATGAACGTTTATGTAAATTATTTTAAAATGTATACATTTTTATTTTATTTTTATTCTGTAATATATACATTTTAGCTCATGGTCATATAAGGTAATAATAATAATAATAATAATAATAATAATAATAATAATAATAATAATAATAATTTCCCTAACATCAGAATTTTTTGTTTGTTTGTTTGTTTATACCTTTTGAGTTGTATTAATTCATCGCACTTGTTTCCTTGGTTCTGTAGTGGTTCAGTACAAAGAAAGTAAATACAAACCACCTTTTACTGTAGTTTGCAATTTACAAAAAAGTCATTTTTTAAGGTTTTACTTTTGCTGTAGTGTTTTGTTGTTGCTGTTATTGTATAGTTTTTTTTGTTGTTGTTTTTAGGAAAAGTGTTCTTGAGAAAACATTTATAACCATTTAAAATGAATTAAGGCAAAACCTTTTTTTCTCATTTGTTTAAAAAACATTTTTTAATTAATACATGTACTGTATTAAACTGTATTAATTTAAATCCATTGCTAATGTTACACAATGTCTGGTACAAAGCAACAAAAGATGCACAAATATTTTAAAAAAATATTATATTATAAAAAATAATACTAATAACTCATTGGTATACATTTTAAAACAAAAAAATCTGATCATGTTTTATCTCCAAGGAGTTTAATATTAAAAAATAAATAAAATATTTGTGTAAGTCTTTAATTCCATTGGTTTAAAGCTTGTGTTCAGTGAGCGCATGATTATAGTATTAACAAAGTCTGGCAGAAGGCAGGAAAGAAAGAAAGAAAGAAAGAAAGAAAGAAAGAAAGAAAGAAAGAAAGAAAGAAAGAAAGAAAGAAAGAAAGAAAGAAAGAAAGAAAGAAAGAAAGAAAGAAAGAAAGAAAGAAAGAAAGAAAGAAAGAAAGAAAGAAAGAAAGAAAGAAAGAAGTTCTTAAATATACTTTATATTCCAAAGTATGGAAACTTTATGGGAACTTTATATTTGAACTATTTATTTTAAAACATTTAAATGTAATTTATTACTTCATGGACATGTAAATGTGGTTCAGTAGAAAAGAAAATAAACCTATTTTCCTATTTTGTTATATTCAGTTATAATGCCGTAAATATTTTATATTCAGCTCAAGGGGAATAAACTGGCTTTGTTTGGAATCTTGTAGACTTTTTAACAAGGACTGTGGATCTCAGGAGTCTCCTCAGTACCCACCGCACGCTTCCACTCACAACTCAGAATTCACAAACTCCAAATTGTTTATCATTTAACTAAAAAAAAAAAAAAAAAAAAAAACTAAAACATAAATCAATCCAGATGCAAACAGCAGCACAGAGACGAGGGACTGAAAAAGCCCCTGTTACGAATTCATGAACAAATTAATCATTCAGTTCAGCAATAATGTTGTCGTAAATCTCAGGATATAAAATGTCCATGTAGTGAAGAGGAAATGTAGAAGATTATTTACTTAAGAAAATGAAACAAATGCGGCTGTAGGAAGCAACTAAAGCGATATAAATAAGTTGGCACATCACAATGTATGCGTCGACAAAATGGCCACCTTTAAACAAACCAGCTTCACCAAAATGACGCCATGTTGTCTACTGCGTTTATTCCTTCATGATGCTCACAAGTCCACCAACTTACTTTCTAAAACAATAAGTTGTATGAGAGAAACTCAAGCACAAATAAACCCATTAAGCACGTGACCAGATGGTGAGAGGTGCACACAGGTGCACAGAGCTGTACAGAAGGTTCTAATCCCACTACAGAGACAACGCTGACCATCAGGTTCTTGGTCACGTCCCTTCTCCGTCGGTCGCTCAGTTTGGCCAAGCGGTGCTCTCTGGAATCTTTAACACTGCAGAAATTTTTCTGTACCCTTTCCCAGACCTGTATCTCCATACAATCCTGTCCCGGAGGTCACCTACAGACAACTCCTTGGACACCATATGGCTCGCTTTGTGCTCTGACTTGCATTGTTAACTCTGGGACCTCACATACTGTAGACAGCTGTGTGGCTTTCGAAATCAAGGCTGGGAATACTTATGTAAATTGTATTTTTAAAAAATTGCAAATATTTCAAACTATCTCGCTACACGTTGACATTATGGGGTATTAGTATTGGAAAATGATAATCAATTTAATCCATTTTTGAAGAAGGCGTAGCATAACAAAATGTGAAAAAAGTGAAGTGCT
This sequence comes from Clarias macrocephalus, assembly GCA_011419295.1. Taxonomy (NCBI): domain Eukaryota; kingdom Metazoa; phylum Chordata; class Actinopteri; order Siluriformes; family Clariidae; genus Clarias; species Clarias macrocephalus. The sequence continues at coordinate 48,287 of JAAGKR010003026.1, forward strand.
GTGAATACTTTCCTGATGCACCGTATGCGCATGGGGACCAAAGACCAGCTCGCCCAGTCTGAACCCACAGAAAAGACAGTGTAGTGAGAAAAGACAATGCTGGCTAAGATAGAAAGACACCAGCACGCCCAGTGCACCACAGCATGCCACGTACAGGGTCACCAAGGCCACCGAACTGGTCTCTAAACTCAACAGATCGCAATCCAAACAAGCAGATAGGGAACAAACAAATCTGATCCACAGAGACCCACCCTGCACCTCACAGCACAGAAACAATCCACTGGCAACGTCTTGGTGCCAAACACCACAGCACCCCCAGAGGTCTTGTGGAGTAATGCGTCAAGTGGTTCACAAGCAACATCTACACAACGCTGGGCATAATGTTCTGTCTTCTAATGTTAACTATATACTGTATGTGTGTGTGGTGAGTGTGTGTGTGTGTGTGTGTGTGTGTGTATAAAAGCTATGTGTAATTAAGAGCTGTGTAATCAATCTCACCTTGATAGTGCGAGTGCTTGCACTGAAAATAAAAAAAGAGAATGTATGAGAATGACTCCGTGTTTGTTGTCCATCCAGAATCTGCTATCCTTAACCACCTGATGGTTTTGTGCGTGAATCTAATGGAGTGTTGAATAATTTACAAACCTGCTACTACATGTACCGTGTGCTGGTCCTCCATAAAAAAATAAAAAATAAAAAAAAAACCAAGCCCATTAGCTCATTTCTGCTTTTTAGAGATTGTGTTTGAGATGGTGGACAGTCCCTGAGCGCCCGGGCTGAGACCGTGAGGACCAGGCAGATGGAGGCCATGGAGAGATGTTCTACACGTTGCTCAGGGGAAGTGTAAAAGCTCCCAGCTGCTTCCGTTTTCTTTTTAATTACATTCTTTAATTTAAATTTTTTTTTTTTTTTAAATCAGAGTTGGGTCCATGGTGTCCTCATTAAACACAGCCGTCAGAGCACATGGCCAGAGTTATCCCAGAGTTCTCTGATTAAATCTGTGATATTCAGTGATCCATCTGACCCATGAGGATATACAGATGGTGTTATGTTCATCTTTTACTCGATGTTGGTGGAAAGTTAAATTATAGTGCAGATTTTCCAATTAGTAACTAATTTGCTTAGTTTCTGGATTCCCTGGCAGTCGTTTGTGTAAAAATGATGTTCATACAACAGCAGAATCTTAAAGGGTTTTATTACTTTTATACCACAGCAATTTGGGGACAATTTACAGGAAAAAATAAATAATAACACCACTCGTGATGACAAAACCATAAGCTGGTGCGTGTATCTGTTAAAGCGATGCAACCATTTCGAGATACACATGTGGTTTTTTACGGGGGGATTTTGGTGTTTCTTTCACACAACAGTGACTGCAATGAAGACTTCTTGTTATTCCTTTGTGCAAAGTCAAGAGGCACGATGAGCACGATGAGCTCGATGCTCCGCTCCTCAGGGACTTCGTCCATTTCCATGATTAATGCACTTTTTATTTTTGTGACACGTAATTGCTCTTAAAAGGCCATCATCAGTGTGAATCATGGGACGCGTGGGCAATCAGTGCACTCAGAAGAGCACCTGCCGCTGCCGCCGCTCGTAACTCCTACCGCAATTAAAGAGCGAGCCACTAGTCGACTGCGCACGTTGGGTTTTAGAGAACCAAACAAGAAACCGTGGCTGTTTTTCAGCCGGGTGCTGGAAATGTAATCAGACGATCCTGTGACTAATAGCGCTGGGAGCAGCGGCGTGATCACTTAAAAGCGATGGAGGTGATGAAGGTGTGATTGGAGGTGACGGAACGAGGTGGCGGTGAGAAAACGGATAATTACGAAAATGCTTTCTCCTGTCACGAGAGGTGCCGAAACTCCCTGAAAGAGGTCAGAGGAGAAGAGGCAGAGTGTCAGGAAGCTGGAATCATACACTATGAATAACCATCTCAGGACATTGTCATGTGGTTTTGTGCAGTTGTAATGTAACAGCGCCACCAGTTGCGATGCTGTTCTGCTCATCATGGTGGTAAAGAGTGTTTATTTGAGTTAATGTACTGTAAGCCTTCTGTCTGGCTGTTCTCTTCTGCTCTCACTCATCAACAACAAGACATTTTAATCTAGATGTTTTTTGTTAGATTTGCACCAGACGGTTATGAGAAATCACAGCGTGGTCTAAAAATCCTGCTCTTTGTCCTTTTTGTATGGGCTAAGGTTAAAAGCCGGATAGATTTTCCACCCATAAGAAGTTTCCCAGCCCTGATGTGGTGCTCAGGTCTACCAGTGTATGGGGGGGGGGGGGGGGTGTCTCAAGAGTAGTCCATTTACTTAGACACTCAAATGGCTCATATGGAGAAAGAATCAGCAATAGTTTGAGATATGAAAAATCTCAGCTCAGGCATTAACACACTATAAAATATTTAGCATCTTGAATCTAGTCAAACCTGCCTAAACCTTCTTAAAATTACAACAAATCATATACAGTATACGATTATTAAGCTTATTTCTAGTCAAATGGTACTAAAAGTGCAAGCGAATGATGTCTTGTCCTGTTGGCAGATAATTTTGCTAGTTTTAAATTTTTCTTTTTTTTTTTCTTCTCAATTTTGACGTGTTAAACTAAAGTATAATATGGGACCTTTAATAAAGGAATATTAGGGACCATTGTACAGTAATTATTTCCGCTTTTACAACCTCCGGTCAAAATACTCAAAGAATGGATTCACACACGACCCGCAATTTGGGTCACACCCATTAATCTAACCTGCATGTCTTTGGACTGTGGGAGGGAACCAGAGTACCCGGAGGAAACCACCCAGGTAACGAAGAGAACATGCAAACTCCATGCACACTGAGGCCAGAATCAAACCCGGACCCTGGAGGTGCACTACAGTATATACAGGTTTTATATACATATATAGGTTGTTTCTTGCAGTGTAGGTGTATTTTTATTTATTTATTTATTTATTTATTTATTTGATTATTATTATTATTATACACCCACTGTGTTTCATCGCTTTCTTCCCTCCTTGTAACTTCAAACCACATCATATTTCAGACAAATTCCCGTTCCGCACTCCTCTGTTCCTCTTTATGACTCCGGTACACAACACACTCGAAATCATATCACATTTGCCTTTCATAGTGTGCGACTGGATTAGACAGATGACATCCGAGCCTCGAGAGGGTTCAGGGTAATAACGGTGAGCGGAGCGCCGCACGTCTTATAAAGCCCCGCCTAAGCCGAGAGCAGCGCTGTTGCCTTCTTTATTTTCTCTCTGATGTGGAGGTGAATGTCTTTGAAGTGTGACTGATGAAAAACATGATATGAACGACTGAAAGGAGAGAAGGGGAGGGGAAAAGGCGAGATTCGCTATAGGAGTTATTCTCTGCAGGCAGATGACTGGAGATAAAAAATATATATATCTAAAGAAAATAAAGGAAAAAACTCGACTCTGTGTATTTCTGCTGCGGGAATCGATTTATTTCTATTTGATGAAAGAGTTGGGAATCAAGATTCTTTCTTAGACAAAAAAAAAGAGTTCTGGATTTTGATTGGTCAGAAATGTTGATTGATTGATTGATTGATTGATTGATTGATTGATTTTTTTTTTCTTCCCCAGAACATCAGCTCTGACATCAGCGCAGGTTTGAATTCATGTGTTCATTCTACTATGTTATGGTTTCTATAGCAACAGCTCATTAACAGGGGCGTGTTTATGGGCGTGTGTCCAGTTTCAGTGGTAAAGCTGTAACTTCGTTATGGTTTTAATAAGCGAGAACAGATTTAAAAAATAATAAGAATCCCCCATCACTGTTTAATACTTACTGCTAATAGTTGGAATAACGTTGTGATAATCATGTAGTTATGGGAAAGTAATAAACGTCAGGGCGGTAACAATAACTCTGCTTCATCACCACACTATAACAGAAACGCACATATGCATTATATATATTTCTCACCAAATAAAACCCAATTACTATAAAAACATAAACAAAACACATAAAGCTGGCAGGATGAGGGTAATCACACTCCACTGAGACTGAAGCATGTTCGTTCAATTCCATAAAAAATATCTCATAAATAAAACTTTCCTCTATCAGCATTCAGCGCCTTTTCTCCAAATAAATACGATTCTGTTTTGTTGCTCCATGTTTTGTGACTCCTGTTCTTATCACGAGCCATTAAACTGACGTTTCGCTTCCTGCGGCTCTGTTCTGTTCCTCGGTTGTGCTTATTGCCCCTGTGCTGTGTTCAATCTCCCATACTCGTCATAAATAAAGCTGCGAAACCCCCGAACCCACAGGCCTTTTTCCTTAGCATTAGCGATGATGAACTATCCGCGTTATGGCTGCTCGCGGATCACGCGGTCTCCTCGAGGACATGCAGGAATGACATTATTGTCTTCTTTATTTACAACACTAAAGTTCTTTTCTTTTTTTTTTCTTCCCCCGGTCGGGGTTCGTTCGCCTGCTGAGTAAACAATAGCCACACAACGAGCCTCTGCTGGGACATAACGCACGGTGACGACAGGAAGTCGTTGTTCTGTTCCCAGAAATCCGTCTGTGCGTGAGCTCGTTCTGGCGATGCAGCTTTTCCAGTGGAACTGTTTGTGGAATTAAAAGAGAACGTGTGCGCGCGCCGAGCCCTCCGGCTCATTACTGACACTGACAAATGGTGCTGCTTTTTTAATGACTTTTCTCACTTTAACAGGAATGTAAAGTCATAAAACTGGCGAAGCCTCGTCTCTGCAGCTCCTCAGGACGCACACAGACCACAGGAAGCACGAACTCAAGCTTTCCGACCCACAACACCGATTCCACATTACATGATCTCATGGTTGTATATACTGTCTAAGGTAAAGATGAAGTTATTTCTTACATGGTATCTTACAGCAGAGTGACGTGATTTCTTTACAGTGAAGGAGCTGAGGGTCAGCCAGGAAACCGCGCCCCTGGACCAGATTATTATACGCCTCACTTAAGGACTGGCAGCTTGATACAGGGGCTTGAACCTCCGGCCTTCCAATTAGTAATCCAATGTCTGAACCACCACTGCACCTAAAGCCTGCAACACTGTGTGTCATGCAGTTAGAGGAAAACTCTCATGTTCTGATCAAAAGTTAGTTCCCTTTATATGAAGATTTGCATTACAAATTCCGTAGACCTTAGATCACATGTCCGGGATACACTGTCCCATGCATGCAGTATGCATCCCAGGATGTCCCGAAGCAAGTGTAAAAGCAGCGGCAGTGAAGCTGGTACTGCTAAGAAGCGCCAAGCAATAACGATGGAGACAAAAATGAAAATAATGGGGAAAAGATGTCAGACTAAAGACCAAGGACAGGATCATGGAACATGTTAGTTTTATACCGTGCATAGCCGATTGTGTTAGTATCCTATAGTACCTGGACAATGTTTGTTGAACTTACGAACAAATTGGACTTACGAACACGCGCTCGGAGCGGGACTCTTGGTATCCAGGTGTGACATGTGACAACGTATGCTGGACATGTGATCGAAGGTCCATTATCATCCTAGAGGGACAAGTTTATGATAACAGCACATTCCTGTTCCTCTTATGGCACAGCAATTTGTCCTATAGACTGCATTTATAGTTACTCAAGTAGCAAGCTAGCTATCTACAGTATTATTATCTTTTTTACTTAAAAACACTTTTTAGTCTCGGAATTGTTGTTAACTCACACAAGGTCTGTGCGGCACACCGGCACTCTCCTCTCCAGTGTTTACTCTTCTTATTGTGCAGCTGTGTATCAGGTATTCCACCACTTGACGCTTGTCGATTATGGATCTCATGCCATCGACTCTGCCTGCCCCTCTCACATGAATCGTGATATTGAGGTTGTCTTTTTGGATTAAAGTCATGCTGAATTTTAACACTTGTGTTCTCCATTAAGTTAACACAAAACAACACCAACTCCAAAACAGTGGAACCTTGGATTACGAGCATAATTTGTTCCGGAAGGTGAGAGAGTGACGCTCGGTGTCAAAATAAGAGTTGCATGGGTGAAGCATGATACTCAGCGCTCGTAAACTAATACTTGCTCGGTTTCCAAATAAAAAATTATTTAAAATCTTTGCTCGGTTTGCGGAACACTCGTAAACCACGTTACTCGCAATCCGAGGTTCCACTGTAGTGGAATCACTGCTCTTTATTTTCTTCTCTTAAAGGTTATATGTAAAAGGCTACAGAACAATCGTTACAGATCCACTGAAGATGTTTTTTTTTTCTTATCATATTTAATGTATTGTACAGTACAGGAGCTTTCTGGTGGTTTTCCAAACCACATTCTAGATAAAAGTATCTGCTCTGCCCAATGCTATACATGAAACCAATGTCTTTAACAATGTCTCTGATTGAGAAGGCATTCCCGAATAGATCTCCTACTGGGATTTATTCATTTGGAATGTCCTTTCACTCTATTAGTATTTTTAAACTGCTTACTGGATAAGTTGGAATGGTGCCTTAGTGCTTAGCAATGTGGCCTTGTACTTTCAGGTTTGGGGGTTTAAATCTCACACCCAGTCTGTATGTTCTTGTTGTCCTCGGGAGGTTTCCTAAAGGTCTTCCTGTTTCTTCCCACTTACCAAAGCTGTGCAGTTTGCTTTAATTGGTGTTTAATTAATTTGTAATTGGGTGTGTGCGTGTGCCCACCAGTGAGTTGCCACCCTATCCCAAGTGTACCCCACTTTGTGCACTGAATTCCCTGGGGTAGAGTCCAGGCCCCTCCATGTCCCTGCATAGGATACCTAATGGATGGATAGATGTTCTCTGGATAAATCAATGTTCTTAACCTCCTAAATGGTTTTACCTGAAAGTTTTACTGATAGAAGAATCATTGAGGTTTTTCGTAGTTCCAGTGCTTTATAACCAAAACAAAGCATTAATATCTTACAGCACATTTAGTCCTTTAGAAATCACGTATATTCTAATAGTGCACCAAAATATGTTTAGGCCAAAATATAAATGTAATAATGCACAAGATGCCTTTCAATTACTATTAAATAAAATGGAATTACTAGACTCTATCCAAAAGCATGTGTTTCTTTCTATACGTCCTTGACAAGATTGTGTTTTTATTGTCTGCTGATATTTCTAGAACAACTATCCATATTTCCTAGCGTTTTTTTTTTCCTGACCTGGATTTTAATTAAGATGTTTTCCGCAGCATGGTGACCTCTCCGATGAAACCCAAAGCCTCCCACTGTGTACATGGAGGACGGGTTTAGTGTACAGCGGGGACCCAATTTGCAGCAGTGGGTCAGTGACTCTATGGCTGGGAGAGGCGGGGGTGGTTTTACAGCAGGGGTGAAAGGAGTACACCCTGGCTCTGTGTGTGCCTTATTGCTTTTCTGTCCTTTTGAGAAGCAATCAGCCTTGATATCAAACAGCTACTAGGATCCAGCTTCACACAGAAAGTCTATAGCATTTTTTAGAGGATTTCCTTATGATTTAAATGTGCAATTTTGTTTATTTCTTTGTTTTGTTCCCTTTCAAGCATCTTCATGATGCTGAGTTTCGGACCACATGTCTCCATGCTTGGTTGTTCCCCCAGGTTGGTTTGGTCAATATCTCCAGAAATGGAAACCTTTGGATCTCTGGATTTCCTCCTCAATAGGGCATCACTATACAAATCTGCCTTTATTTTGAAACTAGGCTCCCAGGATTCAATGCAAAAATTGCATCTTTACGACCTGAAATTTATGCTTGACTTCAAACGCATCTACATCATTTTGTCCTATTAATGATCATTTTTGCAGGCAGCAGTTCCAGAAATGCCACAGTTGAAATAATGTTAGAAAAAGGTGCATACTGTTTCCTCGTGCTCCCAGAAACACTCTTTCACACTCTGAGTCCTGGAATATGGTGCGTGCCATCATCCTGGTGATTCAGTACATTCAGGTGGTCATGTGACTTCATTTTATCTCCACATAACGCTGCTGAGTCTCGACCTGAGCGACTGAAGCGACCCCAGATCATAACACTGTCTCCAGAGGCTTGTACAGTGGACACTATGCATGATGGGAGCATCGCTTCATGCGCTTCCCTTCTCACCCTGACACGCCCATCACTCTGGAATAGGCTCAATCTGGACTCATCAGGTCACATGACCTTTTTCCATCACTCCAAAGTCCAGTCTTTATGATCCCTCACAAACTGAAGCCCTTTTAGTTAGAGTCTCGCTAACAAATGGTTTTCCTATGGACACACAGCTGTTTACAGGTAGTTCCAATCCTGTGAGTTCTCATCACAGTGTGTGTGTATGTGTGTGTGGAAATGCTCTTACTTTCACATGGCTCTAATTTTTTGTGTTTTTTTTTTCTTACCATGCAACTTGACTAAGTGTTTAAGTGATCTCCATTCATGATTTTTCTTTTTTTCTGACCACATTTCTTCCAGGTTTTGATGATGTGGTGTGTTCCAGACTGCTTAATTGTTCACCCTTCCTGAAATGGCAACTTTTTTTTGGCCAGGCAGTGTACAGTATATTCAGTAATATACAGTAGAACCTTGGATTACGAGCATAATTCGTTCCGGAAGCTGGAATTTCAAAAACACTCGTAAACCAAATAGAATTTTCCCATTAGAAATAGTGAAAACTCAAATAATTTGTTCTACAGCCCAAAACAATAAATTAATAAAAATAATTAATACAATATATAAAGTAAAAATAAAACTAATTAACCTGCACTTAAAATGTAAAAATAAATCCCGACAGATAAGTGTTTTTGTTTGTGCACACAGGCGCCGTGTATTTGTGTGTGTGTGTGTGTGTGTGTGTGTGTGTGTGTGTGTGTGTGTGTGTGTGTGTGTGTGTGTGTGTGCGTGTGCGTGTGTGTGCATGTGTATCGCACAGTGTCAAATTATGCGCGCACACACAGAAGGGAGAGAGAGATGTTGATTATACCAGAGTCGCATGCGTGATACATGATACTCAGCACTCATAAACTAATACTTGCTCGGTTTTCAATTAAAAATTTATTAAAAATCTTTGCTCGGTTTGCGGAACAATCTGCAATCCGAGGTTCCACTGTATATATATATATATATATAATGTAAGAAAAAGATTAGTTGAAACCTAGAGCTGTTCTGCCCACTTTCAAAGAATGTCTAAACAATCATGGATGCTCCTGCAGACCACATTAGCAAGCTGGGCTCACAATTTCAACCAATCCCACCCATTCAGACAGAAGGTTGTAGAATGTAGAACTTTCTCAGGATTTGCTGACTTCTAGAGGTTCTGAGTCAATGTCAGTCTTCAAACTCTGTATAACAACCTATTATCAACAACAAAACCCTCCCCAAAGTGTTTCAGACTGAATGATTGAATGAATAATTTAAACCAGACTATTAGGTGTGTACTGAAGATGAGTAAAGGAACAAACCACGTCAGGTTTTGGATTTGACGCTGACAGTATATTATAAAGAAGAATCAGAGACAGAATTTCAGAGACAACATGCAACGAACAGTGGGACAGTGAGATGATCAAATATCATAAACAGGAACCAGTGAACAGAGAAGATCAGTCAGGAGAAGGAAACAGAAGGAGCAAATGAAAACAGGAAGTGCTAACCAAATAAAAGGAGGTCAAGAGTCAGATGGTGTGGGAGGAGAATAATGCGCTGAGACATACATAACAGTTATTTATGTTTCACACAGGAAACTAATAAGAGGTGAAGAATGAAGGAAAAGTATTTTCATTGTGAAAAGTTCTACGTCTGATGTGTGGGTTTGTTTTTATTTCCTCACGCTGCGAGTCCTGACGTAAATCCACCGATCGATTCTGGATTCCTCGCTCGTACAGAAGTAGTTTGACAGACAGTTATAATTTCTGACCTGTCCATCGAGACATCTGTTCTCAATGGAAACAGAAACACACACTTTCCAAAATCAGTCCCTGGGTGAACGTGCCAATCAGAACGACCCCCACGGCAAGTTCCAGAGTATATAACTATGAAAACAGGAGCATGTCGTCTCATGGCACACGTACTGCAGCGCTGCCAATAAACACACCTCTACAACTGCATGCGAGGCTTCTCTGGGAAAACTGGATCCATGTTACGTCAGTTAGTGGATAAGGTTAATGTAGTGGTTTGCTTGCTGGGAATGTGGGAATTACGCATTGATTCCATTATTGATTTTATTCATGTTAATTCATTACAATAACAAAACCCATATTTGTGTGTGAATTAACAGTCCATCACTCCCTTATTCATGATGTCATCTCACAGCACGGCTGAATTCTGCAGTCAGGAGGTGGTGATTTGTTTTCCATAACCGTAGCTCGGACTGGAGTCCAGCTGCACATCACAGGTGCTCGTTCTACTACTTCACCATCTCTATAGTAACAGCTGTGAACTCTTCTAACATTTCATTTTTTTTTGTCTCATTAATTCAAAGAGATGATGATGACCATGATCATGATGATGGAAAGATTGTTTATAGCTGCTATGATAGAGAACATGAAGATGTTTGGATGAACTGCAACGTTAAATCCAACTATAAATTCATATTAAGTTCAGTACATTCTTCTTTAATTACTGACACTGATTCCCACAGGTGTGAAATATACCCGCGGTGGTAACCAGTGAAACAGGTCAGCATTATCTGCCACCACACACAACCATCAACAACCTACCTACCAACCCTCCCTTCCCGTAATCTACAGTATCTGTATAGTATGTGATGTGTAAGGCGAAGTAAAAACATCGAGAACTAAACATTAGTAGAACCATGGCACTGTTTGTCAGAACATGTAGCCCTTAAAAGTATTTTTGGTAATTTTTGCATGACTGTGTTTTAATAAGTATATTGTGACCACCAGTGCCTTTTACCATGTTCACGCTCCTCACTCAACCAGGAAAACGAGGCCAAGAAAGCACTTCAGAACCACAACCAGCTCCATAGGGATGGGGCTCCTCGACTCGACAGGGCCAGCAGCACATAACAGCAGCACCGAACCATAACCATAACCATAACCCTTCCTAAGCATCAGTCTGGTCAGTAGCGGGTCTTGCGTGCCGAACTCAGGTCATGTACAGTATCTCCAGAGTCTGACCATGGAATTCCATGGGAATTCTTCCAAGTGAGGAACACCACCCAACAAGGCCGACTGCCAAACTTTAACCGCATCTCTAAGTTCCTCGTCTTCAACCTCCACCAGCAACAATCGTCCACTGGTTTGGGATGACCGCTGCCACCTCCAGAAGCCATGGAACTGCCCTGGATCTTTTAAAGTAGGTTATTAAATCTGGCACATAACTGTTCATACCATCAGTTTTACTCAACATTTGGATGTTTCGATTTAGAACATTTTAATTTTGAACTTCAGCCAGATATCTACTGTAAGTGGTGTAAAAGTCTCACCAGTCTGTCCAAACAGTTTTGCCTGATGCTGTGACAAAATCTGGTTGGACGGACAGAAACTGGTTTCTGGTCCTCCCGTGTATCAAACGTAAACATAATAATAATAATAATAATAATAATAATAATAATAATAATAATAATAGGCACATTTTGAGAGTTCCACATTTTTGCGATGTCATTTAAAAAATAATGACAACTTTGGTTCTACTTGACATATCAAGACTCTATGTCTAATAAACACTGATATATATAAAAAAATCATCATCATCAGCAGGAATAAGCCGCGTGGAGATTTGCTGTACTTCATTGGCAGTACAGAGGACGCCCCTTCATCACATTTCCCTGTTCTTCACGAGTCTCCTGTAGTGATCCAGTTAAAACCTGGGACAAATGCAGTCGAGTCAGAGTAAAAAGCTGAGGACGGATTAGCACAATCCTGAAGTTTGTAGTGCATTTAAAGGGATTATAGTGGCTAGCACAGAAGCTAATCCTATTAAAGCAGAACTCACGGAGAACCCCTTGATCCCTCTGCTCCCTCTTTGGCTGCTTGAATGTTTAATGACTCTGGAATTAATTAAGGTCAGAATATCTGACCGTTCCAGCGAGGAAGGCCGCTCATCTCAGCTAACATCCTGCTAATAAGAATAAGGCTGCTTTCCCATCCTTGCTGAGGCATGATAAACTGCGACCGTGTGTGTTTTGACAGCCATCTGACGGTACATTATTCATTTGTACCTCGTACACCTAATTGGATCGATTTTCGCCTTCGGAGGTCGTCGCCCATGGAAACCACTTTGACTTCTCCACCCGCTCTTCTGATGTGGACTTGTATCAGGCTGACCTGCACATGTCTAAGCACTGTGTGGTCAGGAGGTCTGTAATCTGTCCATCAATTTGATTGACAGGTCGTACTGGTTAATGTGACTGAATTGCTGCTGTGAGACTCTGAGAGATGCTCACAGCGGTTTGAGGTTGAGAGCTTGATCTCGGGATCTTGTCTACTGGAAAAGCAAATGGCAAAAGAAACATGGCTATTAAAAGATATATGTGATGGCTTGGGCGAAGTGCTCGCATGGTTCCCAAAGCTCAAGCAGATGTAACGTTGTAGCATTTTAAAGAGATCATACAGTTTGTCATTTCAACATTTCATTTCAATCCCAATGAAAGACATCAACTACTACGTTGATTAGCGCATCTACTGAAAGAAAAAACACCACCACTAACACTGGGTACTTTCCCAAGTCATCATCGATAAACAGTTAATAACTTCACTTCGAAATAGTAGCCTATGAAATAAAAATAATTAAGACACAACTCTGTTCATATTCAAGTTAATGGTTACACAATTAGCATTTTTAACTCTATGCTATACAATTATACAGTACAACCCCAATTTCACAAAAATGTTGGACATATGGATAATGGCTGTAAAACCAAAAAAGGGTCATTTGTAAAGTCTCTTTATCTTTGGCTATGTTGAAAACTCTTCAGTACGTTGGAACTGTTGCAATGTGTAATCAGCATTTCTGTTAATAGCACTTCAAGCATTTAGTCACTGAAGACACCAATTGGTCAAGTTTGGGAGACTCCCCCATTCTCCCATTCTGCAGGACATCATTAGCGCAATTGTACGAGGTCTTTGTTGCCATATTTTGCATTTTATGATGTACTGTAAAACACATTCCCAGTTGGAGCAGGCAGGCCAGTCTAGCACCAGCACTCTGTGCAAGCAGCCATGCATGTGTAATCAGAGCAGAATGCGGTTTGGCGGAGTCCTGATGGAAAACACAGGGGTGTCTCTGAAAAAGATTTTTTTTTTTTTTTTTTTGGATTTGTTTGTATGGCAGCATATGTTACTCCAAAAAAAAAAAAAAAAAAAAAACCCATATTTTTCTGCGCCCTCACAGATATGCAGTTTCCCTTGCCGCGGGCACCGGCACACCCACATACCATGACTGACTCAGGCTTTTGGACCTGATGCTGATAACAGCTTGGATGAACCTTTTCCTCTTTGTCCCAGAGAACATGAAGGCTGTTGGTTCCATGAAATATTTGAACACAAAAAACACATTTCCATCATGTGCCACTGTCCACCTTAGATGAGACAAATCCAAGGGAAGTCTTGATGCAGGGCTTCCTTAAGCTTTAATTTGCCTTTGTTAATGCAGTGACGAATGGTGTTACAGAACAAAGGTTTACCAAAGTGTTCCCGAGCCCACATCATCTTATCCACTACAGAAGCATGAGGTTTTTAAGGCAGTGATGCCTGAGGGATGGGATTTTACACATATTCAGAAGTGGGGTTTTTTTCGACCCTGTCCTTTACACACTGATATTTGCCGGGGTTCCTTAAATTTCGGGCATGTTATTTTAAAAGTATTAGATCATTTGCTGGTGCATCTGTTGATAAATCAGACTTTTCTTTAAAGCTCTTTGTATATTATAACGTAATTGATTCACCTTTTTAACAGCACTTGTTTCTCATCATCTTGTAATTTTTACTTGTCACAATTTCTACTTCAATTGGCCCTGCCGCAAAGCTTTGGACGATGTTTTAGCCAGCGGATGTTGCTGTAGTGTTTTTAATATAGTAAGAGGTGAAGAGAGATTGAAGATGACTCCGTTACATACTCGGCCTTTCACGCGTTAGACCAGGGTTCTAGGCTGGTTGGTGGGTTGGTGACTCGGTGTGTTAAGACTCTGCATTACTGATTGGAAGGTCGGTGGTTTGAGCCCCAGCTCCACTAGGTTGCCGCTGTTGGGCCCTTAAGCAAGGCCCTTAACCCTGTCTGCGAAATTACATGATCTGGTGTCACCCACATGAGGTTTTTTTTCTCACGTTGTTGGGAATTATGTTGTTCTTACAAAGACTACAATGCTTTGGTACCCCATCCAGGGTGAACCCGCCTCATGCCCCAAGTCTCCGGTGATAGGCTTTAGGCACTAAGGATGCCTTGCAACCTAATGGCTGGGTATCAAACCTGAGCCTCTGCATGGAAGGTGAGAAGCAGCGGTGCGCCACAAGTGCCACTTTTCATGTCGTTAGTTCACGGAGTTGGATATTCCAATAAAGCTGCTTTGTGAAAAGAGTTATATGGATTAACAGGGGGGATGGGAGCTCTCACTTTGATTATCAACATCATCTACATCATTCTTTGTGTTTTAACCTCAGGTCTCTCGTGGAGTTTAAACAAAAGTCTAATCATCCTGTCTACACTCGACTGATCGCATTCATGCTAACATCCATGGAGAGAATAATCACTCGCTGGAGAATCCATTTGCTTTTCTGGTTTGTGAGTGAAAATCAAAGCTTTGAAAGGGGATCTATGATGCAAAATCCACTTTTTAGCCATGTTCTGACATTCACACGGGTCTTTTTTTTTTTTTCATTTCCCATTGGCCAGGTTTTAAACAAGCCAAACTGATTCAGCTTCTAATGTGACCTCATATAAGAAGAGCCCCACCCCCATCTTGTTGTTCAGCTCCTCTGTTCTCTCAAGGGGCGTGGCTCAGCATTAGCTCATTTACATAGACACAGAAAGGATGGGTTTGGAAGAGGAGTGAAATAAAGACAGATTGAGGTGTGAAACCTTGCGTTACCTGAGGGCCAATTCAGTTGGAGTATTAACGCACACTTGGGGGATTTAACCTAAGTACTCCAGGAACAGATAGTCGTTTAAAGAGACTCAGGTGTAGAGACATCTAGAGGAAGTTTTAATCCACTACTGAGGAACAGATAGAACAGAACAGAAGAGAGTCTAGATGTTTGTGTTCCTCGATCCCTGAGCGACGGTGGGGCCAGTCGGGCAGTGCTGGAGGACCGGAGGGAACGTGGTGCGGTGAGGGGTGTGATTAAAGCTGAGAGGTAAGCGGGTGCTGGGCCGGTTTCAGCTTTGTAGGCGACCATCAGGGTTTTGAATTTGGAAGCCAGTGCAGGGAGCGGAGAAGTGGGGTGACGTGGGAGAACTTGGGAAGGTTGAAACCGAGACGTTCTGCCACAAAAAAGTGAGAGGCGCAGACCTTTAAAGTGTTTTTATTTGAACAAATGAAACGTGAAAACTTGGTTGCCTGTACCGTGTGACTCGCTCTCCTCTGTTGTGATGATGATGAAGCGGAGCAGGAGGACGCCAGACATTTTGGAATCTGATCAGAAATTCAGACGGATGAAGACGTCTTAAAGTAGACTTGAGTGCAGTGTTTGTTTAACTGGATCCTTATACAATGTACCCTCTCGGAGACTCGGGATATTTTCATAGATAATTGAAAGCCAGATTCTTTGGGCACTTATTCAGAACGTAGCTATAGCAACAACGCACCCACCAGTTTTTAATCATTTATTCACCATGCCAAGTTTGAAATACTTTTGATCTTTTGATATTATTTACATCATTGTGTTATTAATATGATTCCACAAACCAGGATTCCATAATCCATGATGAATAATCCAGAAAAAAAAATGCTGTTTCTCCTGCATCTCATATTACAGTAATGTACCTGCTGTAGCTCATGTCGAAGATATTACTGCGAAAGGAAACTCATTTTTTACTCCCAGCTTTAAAAACCCTTAAAACGTAAGTGGAACAGATCTGTGCCGGCAACACAACATAGGTCACTGATGTTTAAAAATATATATGCGCTTATACAGTACAGCAGCCATGCCAGTGTGTGTTAATGGAGAGGCTTCAGACTCGATGTGTCTGGGAGAATGAAAGTTATCAGTACATTTATAACGGCTACTTTTATTCCCTACCGGAATATGGGAATGTCATTTTGGGAATGGATATTATTATTATTATTATTATTGTTATTATTATTATTATTATTATTATGTTTTGGTCATGGAAACAACCAAAAACAAACATAAATACATATAGTCGTGTGTATTTGTGCCATTTATTTCTCTTTTTTTATTATTTTATTTTTATTTTTTGCTCAGTCATGCTTGTATAGTTGTTTAAAATGAACTAAAATTCAGTTTATCATGTTGCCCATTCCATGCTGAAGAAAAGCACATGTCACTCGATACTGCACAATCCTGAGCCCTATATATATTATTTATAGTGTGTTTATATATATAAAAATAAAAAATAAAAACTCAAAACAAATTATGGCTAAAATGCTCTGAGCTTTAAGGGCTACACCTTATCACTTGTTTTTCTTTTTTTTTTATGAATTATTTAGCCAGTGCATGTGTGAACTTGTGCTGTATTATATCCCGAGTCGTTCTGTTTACTTAAAGCCTTTATTATAGGACATTAGCACCGATGAATGCATCCACAGGGCTCAGGATAACGAGGATTACGATTCTCTTTATCATTTCGTCCAATATTCATAATAATTTCTCAACCAATTTATACAGAATGTTGAACAGGGAGCCTTAATGCACCACAGCGGATAAAGACCAACACAAAGCCGAGCTCAGGAATATCTCACATCAGAGAGGTTCATATATTACTGTTAATGCTAGAATATCTGTGTGTAATTACTCTGATTAGTTTTCTTTCTAAGAAACATTTTCCCCTTCAGTCTCTTTTTACATTTAGACATGTTTAAATCTGGATACTGTAATATATAAAAAAATAAAAAATAAAAAAATAAACTGAGACGCTCTGGCTTGTGTGGGATTTTAGAAAAAGAAAATAAACTGATTAACAAACCAAATAAGCTCTGTATTCTTTATATTCTATATTATATATTCAGCTTCTCTGTCAGTTTATGCTAAACACGAGGCTATAGACTGCCGTTTCCTGTTAGCTGAAACAGACACGGAGCTCCAGTGCAACACTAAAGACAACACAATTCACACATGAACATAGCGAGAGAATCCCCGCAGACTGAGGTTTTACTCAGCCAGTGTTCTGGGTCCCGTGGACCCGCTGCATTTTCTATTTTTTAATTCAATATGTTAAAATACTCTACAGGTGTTTACTTCATCCTGATTACAAGCCATACACTCACTCACTCACTCACTCACTCATCATCTATACGCTTAATCCTGTATTCAGGGTCACAGGGGCGGAGCCTATCCCAGGAGACTTGGGGCACATGGCAGGGTACCAATGGACAGGGCGCCAATCCATCGCAGCGCACAGACACACACACATACACTCACTCATTCACACACTACGGGCAATTTGGAAACGCCAATTAACTTAACCTACATGTCTTTGGACTGTGGGAGGAAACCGGAGAACCCGGAGGAAACACACCAAGCACGGGGAGAACATGCAAACTCCATGCACACAGAGACGGGAATCGAACCTGCCCGGGGATCGAACCCGGACCCTGGCGGTGCAAGGCGACACTGCTAACCACTACACCACCGAAAAGCCATACACACAGGATATAATGAGAATATTTGCTCTTTACCTTCGTTAGATCACATTTATGAATTAAAGCGCTTTCATAAAGTACGTTTTTTGAGTGAAAAACGAAAATCAACAGATTTACAAATTAAGCAACTACTGATTTTTATTTATATGAACTTAATTAGAAGTTTAATCCTTTCAGGTTATTTTAACACATCGGCCCCACTGAACACGTTCACTGCCGTTTCATACCAGCCTACACAACACACGCGGGGAGTTTCACTGTGTGTCTGGTGCATACAGTTTGCACTTCTTGATGCATGTACATAGTGTTTCTCTGTCCATCTTGGGTCCACACACTTCACAGCACTTTGTTTTGTTGTTGCCGGACGCAACCTAGAATAATAAGTCCAGGGTTGTAATCTAGGGGGAGGCGGTGCACCCACGTGTCCCACACCGTTCTGACGTCAGTCATCTCGTTTATTACAGGGTGTGGTCATTGAAAATGTTTTCAGGTATATGCTCTAAAATGAGCCAAGGCCAATGAGTCTGAGTTAAAAAAAAATAATGAATTGTTCTCATTTTTCTTTTGATAAAACATGAAACTGGTCCCACAGACCCGAACACCACACAAGGGTTAAACACCCGGCGCTTCCCTGCCTCGGAACTAGGATGTGTTTTATTGATTTATTACAATAAATCAACAGCCTTAAATATTGATGCTATAGATGGTTCTATATAAATTAAGAAGTCTGAAGCATGATGAATGTGCCGGGACTTTTTAGCTGTTCAGTGTTGAGGTGTCCGCGGAGCAACACTGCCATCTAGGAGACGTGTTCAGGAAAAACCTTCTGAAGAATGAAACTGGTGTTAATGAGTAACTCATATGAGGATCTTCTGATCTTCAGCTCCACTCAATCATGGGATAGCTAAGAGTTTCTAGATTTCTTTTGAATCCATTCTAGAACCTAAAAGCAGGTATAATATCAATACTGCAATGTTACAGAACATTTTACTGGGATATTGTGATGGGTATCAACGTCAGCTGATTCCATGGCACCATAATTTGTCTGTTGCATACAATAAATGAAACAAGTGTCTAAGAATGTAAGGAGAGAAAGGGGTGAGACCTGACCTTAGTGCTAGTTTATGTATATACAGTATATATAAATGTTTATATATATACTGAATTGAGATACAAAGCATGTAGAAGTCATATGTGACTGCATGATAGCTGTAGAACAGTGCCATCTGTTGGAGAATTGGTGAATTTCAGATTAACATGGATACCCTTTATTGCTTTCACAATTTTTTTTCTTTATTTTTTTTTTAAGCTTGTTTTCATGTAAATTAATTTAACACTTTTTGTTATACAATCAAACACAACAACATGAGGAATGTCAGTGTTTACATTGGTGACATAAGGAACTTTTTAAGCTTATAGAGAAAAGTAATATATAAAAAGCTATATAAAAGGTTGCTATAAGAAAAAAAACAGGTGATTTTAAAAAAAGTAAAAGAGAAACATTTTAATCAAAGACAAAAAATAGTAAAATGTTTAAATGATAAAAAAAAAGTTGGAACAATTTCTTTGTTCAAAAACTATTCTGTATTTTATTGCATTTTTTATTATTATCATTTTTCGGAAATGCTCTGCTGAGCTACACTGCGGAATGATAATTAGATACATTTCTGTCTGTCGTTTTTCTTAGTGAATGATGACACTCACACCACTGAGTGTTTTGGCCTCGTATGCAGCATTACAGGGATTTAGAAGTTCTTTTGAGGTTCTGATCAGAAAAAAAAACAGTGAATCTAAATGTGAATAACAAACAGGAAACTCTTTTTGTCATTATATGGTCACACAAGGGACAAACCTATAATCCAACGGCATTACAGGATAAAATATATATATATATATATATATATATATATATATATATATTTTTTTTTTAACAACAGCTAAGAAAACTCTACTACCACTACTCCACCACTAGGGGGCACTAATGACTAATCACTGTTCGTTTTACACTTACAGATTTATTCTTATAAGATTTTTGTGAATGGCTGAAATTATTTTGTAAAGTTACAAAATTAACGAAACAACAGGACTCGATATTATACAGACACGTGATCTCATTACTACTGACGTGACTAATGGAGAAAAATCATAACATTTAACAGTTATGAACAAAACCAGACATACTGGCAAAGATTAATTAATGCAAATGTGTGTGAAATGTGTAAAAATCTGATGATGTCTCACTTTAATAATAATAATAATAATAATAATAATAATAAAGATGTATTTTACCTTCACTGTACTGAATATAAGTGAAGTATTATTTGGCAATAGGCCTTTATTTAATCTTCTCCAATGGTGCCAATACTTTAAACCAGTACATAAATGTAGTCAGTGCGTTTAATATTAATATGTACATCAGTAATACATCTATATCAAATTACCCACAGTAACAAATGAACTAGTGAATTTAAAATATATATATATTTTTTATTCCCACGCTTGTGAGCATCATCGCGGGCACGCGCACCGCCTCCGTGCGCGTTCTGTAAACCCGCGCACGTGTTACGTCACCCGGAAGTAGATCCTGGAAATGACTTATTGACTTATTTTTTAATAAGAATAAGAATAAGAATAGGAATAATAATCGTTTTGTTTTAGATATTTAAAACTTTTTATGGTATACGTGTGTATATTTATATTCTGTATTTGATTTTTACAACGTCTACGCGTAACAAACCGACAGTAGGCGGCGCTGTTGCTAAGCAATAGTTCTCATGGCAACGGTAAACAAAGTGACGCGCGTGTATAAAAGCGTCAGTAGAGCGATTGGAACTGAGCCATTTTTTTTTTAAAGCCAAGTATTTGTGTTGTATTATTCTGTGAGTGACACCATGTCGGGGGTAATTAATCCTCCTGAGAGCATTTATAACCTGATTCCCAAAGAGGAGGTGAAGCTGGAAAAACCTCTCAGGTAAAATTATTATTATGATGATGATGATGATTAATATTATTATTTAGGCAGATGACCCTAAACTAAATCTATCATCCTGAGACTCTGCTGATGGTGTAAAATACCATTTGTATCATTTCTACTGACTGTTTCTCTTATTTCATAGCTGATAAATATAACTTTAATCGAAGTCTTTAACCAGGAAGAAAGATTTGACACAAGAATTACACAGCGGTACCTCAGCATGCTAACTGAGGCGAGTTCGTAAGGTGAAATGACGTATTGCGAAGCGCATTGTCCCATAGGGAATAATGTAAATGCAGATAATCCGTTCCATCCACCCAAAAATATTACCAATGTTACCAATTTACAACATTATTGTCATATCTTTTGCAAATAAAAAGTAATCAAAACATTTAGAAAAGACATGTACATGAAGAAAATATGAAATAAAAAGACATTAAACCTCACTTAATCTTATTTCCGGATTCCTCTCGGCACCGGCTGCTTTAAAAACCGAACTGAAAGTGGCTCCCTTTTCCTCTTGCTAACATTCTTGGGACCCAGGCTGATATGTTCTTTATAAATCTTGCACAAATTGCAAAAAAAAAAAAAAAACAATACAAAAAGATTTGTAAATGTGTTTCACTTGGCTTTCCACTGACGCAAATAAGTTTTGATCAGCTCCTGGACGTACGCGCACCCGGAAGTAAATGTGACCGGCTCGGTAGCACTTCGCATGCCGAGGAATGAAAATTCACAAAGCAGGGTGTTTGCATGCCGAGGTACCATATGAGAAAGGTACAAGGATATACATATATATATATATATATATACTGTATATAGTCAATGAATAAAGAAAGAAAAAAAGAAAGAAAAGAAAAAGTAGAAGAAAGCTACCAAAAGTGGCAAAATATATATATTTTTTTTTAATGTGATTCATACATTAAACATACAATTAATTTATATTATCAAAGAACAAAGTGCAATATATAAACTTACAGCTGTGAATTGAAAATGTAATTGTTGTAGTGTTCTCGTATCTTTTCTTATCACTGACTCTGAGACTTTCTACACAAAAACATTTCCACGTGCTCATACTGTCAGTATGTGTAGAAATGACGAATGAAGTCTCTTGAATGATCATAATACGAAGAATTATTTTGTTTGTTTTTTTGGGGGGGATGAAATTGCAAATCAGTGTTTATTATGAAGAGTCATTTGTTCTTTTAAAACCTGCTCTATCTGGTGTTATCTGCTAAAAGTCTTCAATAATGCTTTTGTGTGGAAGGAATAAATGACCGTGTTTGGTGCTGATTTGAGAAACTAATCAACTAATCAGGTTGGTGTGAGCAGTGATACCAAATTCAAATTGGAACTTTATTTGTCACATTTGTCATACACAGTACGATATGCAGTGAAATGCCTAAATGCTTATTCATCTCACTGTTTAATTAATTAAAGGTCACATGTCGTACGTGTTACTCGTTTATGACTCTGTTTGATGTTCCTGTTTTTGCAGTAAGAGTAAAATAGCAGTCATGTCTAGCGGGGTCAGGGGGTGAGGTGTTGTGTGATGTGATGATGTCGTGCTTATTTACAGGTACACATCAAAGTTCAGACAGCAGGTAAAGCAGGAGAAGCAGCAGAACAAAGCGTTCAACAAGACCATGGGTCCATCTAAAGTGGACGTACCTCCTCCGGAGAAATACCTGCTGAAACACTCAAAAGAGCCCCAACTGCCTGAGAGTAAGAGTCGACCCCGATTACTAACTAATGTCATTAAGATCATGTTATTGAGCTTTTATTCGTTAACACTAATAAGAGGGCGAGAGACTCTGTTCAGCATTCAAATGAATTAAAGTGTTTCACCAAAGAGAGGAAATAAAATAAGCATTAATTATTAAAGTTAGGGAGAACATCCTGAACTAAGGAAACTAAGGAAACAGAGGCTTTTGTCCAACCAGAAACTGTTACTGAACCGAGGACTGTTGCCCAGCCAGAAGCTTTTGCCAAATCACAAGCTTTTGCCCAACCAGGGGCTTTAATTACAGCACTAGATTAACTAACGTCTGCTTTTACCCAACCAGAAGATTTTGCCCAAACAGAGATTTTTGCCCAACCTAAAACCTTTGGGGAGCTTTTGTTCAACCAGAGGCTTTTGCTTAATCACAGGCTTCTGCCCAGCCAGGCAGTTTATAAGCAGTGTGAAGTGAAGTGTGTACGGTACAGTACATTGTTGTGCTTTCTCCTCAGAGAAGCCTTTCTCATATCAAGACGACTTCCAGCCCAGGAAGCCACCCGTACCTGCTAGGACCGAGAAGCCACTCATGGGCATCTGCAGCAAAAGAGACTTTGTGAAGAGTAACGTGATGGAGAACAAAATGGCGGTTCCACGTAATCCCCAGCCTGCATGCGCGCACACCAGACATGGAGATAAGCAGGTGCTACAAAACTCAGGCCTCGTCCCACAGTTCATCAAGAAGAAGGTGAGTGAGAGGAAGCTGTGAGGGACGGTAGAGTGATGGACCAAGGGATCAGAAGAAGATAAAAGTGTGTGTGTGTGTGTGTGTGTGTGTGTGTGTGTGTGTGTGTGTGTGTGTGTGTGTGTGTGTGTTCCAGGATTTCGGTCAGACCCCGCAGTATCTGACCCAGAGGAAGGAGGAGGTGAGGAGAGCGCAGGAGGAGTACGATCAGTATGTGCAGGAGAGGATGAAGGCGGAAGCTACGAAGCAGCTCTCTGAGGAGGAACGCCAGGAAATACTGCATGTGAGCAAGAGAAAGAGAGAATGACAGAGAATTGCTTAAAATTTTTACCATTTGAAACACAGGCATCATTCAGCAGATTATAGAATAAAACGTGATCCAGGATATCTGGTTTACTCATGTACAGAATGCGATGAAGTTAAAAGATACTAAAGGTGTGTGTGTGTGTGTCAGGGTCTGAAGAAGAACTGGGATGAGCTCCAACACCAGTACCAAGGCCTGTCTCTGGTCATAGATACGCTGCCTAAGAAACACAGGAAATTGCAACTGGAGGCAGAAATGAAGCAGTTGGAGAAAGACATCGAGCTAATGGAGAGACATAAAATCATCTACATCGCTAAGAGCTGATCACACCATGCTTGACATCACAGATTAAATCACCCCCACCCACCACAGGAACGTCAGGGACAGGAACTGCAGACACGATGGGACTGCTGACGTAAAAGACGTTTATTAAAATCTAAACAAATAAGAAATGCAGAACATCAACAGAGCCAAATTGGGTAACAACGACAGAATGCGAGATGCAGCTTAACTAAATACGAGAGGTTAAATAGTGACACTGAACGAGGAAACTCATTAGGTGCAGTTGAAAACACTGGGGTGGGTGGGGTCCAGTGATCCAGGAGGCTGTGGTGCAGGGCATTGGGACTGGGTGGGAGCTTGTCTTGGAATGAACTTGGGATTGTAACCAGTACGGCGGAGAAAACACAATATCCTCGAATTTGGACTGCGGAGCAAACACGATGTCCTTAATCCTGGGCAGTGGAACTAGCACAAAGTCCTTGGACAAGGGTAGTGTAGCAACGGCAAACTCGTTGAACCCAGGTGGCAGAGGAAGCACAAAGTCCTCAAAAGCCCAGTGGTTGATCAAAATTGCACAGTTGAGCGAGCATAATGTCTCCACAGCAAGATGGTGGACACAGTGCACTGCATCCAGAGGAAGCACCAGCATATCCTCGGTGACAGAGATGTTACTGAGCTAAGTAGAGAGGGTACAATATCTGGCAGGGACAGGGCTCCATGTGGCTCCAGGTGTACATCAAGTGGAAGTGCAGGGCATGGCTCGGGTGGTGCAAGGTGTGGCTTCAGGACACAATACATACTGTAACTATAAGAGCTTTCAGGGCTATAAGATCTATCAGATCACAGGACAGGACTATCAGAGCTACCAGTTTGGTGGTACTTTGGTTGGGAGTTGGTGCTGGAGGTTTGCCTGTGTGAGTTGAGCCAGCATGGTGTTGAGGACTGCTGCTTCCTTCAGAAACCCCTGCATAAATCCGCACACATGCTGTGCCGGGAACGCAGTGCAGCATATGTACAGTACATTTGCATCACAAGCTCCTATGCTCGCTGCTGGATGGTACACAGCCGCCACCGAAGGTCTCCGCTATCTGCCTTCTGTCGCCATTCTGTATGAGGGTTGTTGTCCTCACCCTGGACACTGCTGTGCCCAGACACCTTGGTCCCTTCCTCACAGTCATTACGGGGAGCCTTGTTACCCTGAGCTTTGTTTCTGTGCTGCATAATAAAGGACACACGTCTTATTGAGAGTTGGGTGTCTACACTGCTAGCTCACCTCTCCCAGTTCTCCGTCCCTTGGATATTGTGTTCCTCTTGATGCTTGACGCTGGATGGTGAGGTGGCTGCCGCAAAGTTGTCATAGCTGGGGTCGGGGTGGGGTTGTTGCTGGGGTCGTCATAGCTCCAAACGAATTTTCAGGGGCGACCCATCTGCTGTGGCCTGATCTGCGTCTCACATCCTGAATAACAATGACAGAACTCGAGACCCACATCAGGGCATAGCGGATGGGTCGCTACTGAAAATTTTAAATCCTGTGTTTCTAAAATCAAAATAAACATGTTGCGTTTTAACTTCATGGTTTTGTTTTGTTTCTGAGCAGGAAGACTTCTTGTTACTCCTGTGTATCGTTGTCTTTTACACATTATTACACATTTTGCTTTTCACTGTGAAGCAACTGGGACAAATGGAGTAGTGTTTCAAGGATTGTCTATTGTACAAAGTGTAATTACTTGTGCATGACTGCGACTAATCCACTCAAACACAGAACAGACACACACACACACACACACACACACACACACATTAATGTGTTCCCGCCCTTCCCTGCCCTGTCATACGCCACTAATCATTTCATTAGTGCAGAATGGACTGAGTGATGAACACTTCTCCTCATGCAGGACATTTCCCCGTCCTCTGCTTCATCCGCTCGGTCTGTTTACTTTCTCCCGCTCAACCGGATTCTTCCTTTAAACAGACCAGAGATGGAGGACACGCAGAAGGACCAGGCCGTTGTGGTAAATAAAGAACTTCTGATTCATAACTGATATACATTTCAAGATGTTTTTGGTGTTTTATTGGTCAGAAGAAAGGAGTCTCCAGTGTCAGAGCTCTGTAACAGTAGTAGACATTCAAATAGAGCCTTTAGCCGCACTGCTCCTCGTCTCTGGAGTTCCCTCCCCAAAAACGTCTGTAAAATAGATTCTTCAACCAAATTCAAATCTCAACTTAACACCCATCTATTCAGAAGCATTTATTTACATGATGAAAGGCTGCACTCAAATCTCCACTTAAACCTTCTAAATCTTTGTTTTTAATTGTTTTTAATCTTCTAAATTTGTTTTTAATTGTCTTAAATTATGATACTGACTCTTTTCATTTAATTTTGTTTTAATCACTTACTACTAAACATTATCTTTGTTATCAATGTTATCTTGTTTAATTGTTTATTTTATCTTTGGTTTGATCTGAAAGGTGACGTTGAGTGACCACAAAGGTGCCTTTATATATAAAATGCATTATTAGGGCCCAAGCACTTTGTCGGCATAGTGTGTGAAGGACCCTCTTGTTTTCCTAAGGATTTTTTTCCCCACCCTTTTGGACTTTTCGGGGATCTTAACATGCTCTAAAACTCATGAAACTTAGCAGACAGGTTGGAATCTGCTGCCATCAGGATGCCTGAGAGTCTCGTGGCCCAGGGCCCCCAGGGGCCCCCACACGAGATTTTGCTGCATAGCTCATACACACCTTCACGTAGGCACACGAAACTCAGTACACATTTAGAGCTCATCGAGCCAAACAACTTTCACGCTGCATGTCCTGGGCTAAACTCAACAGAAGGCCGGTTATTTTGGGTCATTCGCAAAAACGCACCCGATGGATTTTGATATGCTCCTCCTAGGGAAATTATACAATCGCTATCAAACTGTGCCAAAGAAATCTAAAGACATTGAGGATGCAAAATAGCGGAGGAATTTTCAATATCTCAAACGGGTCAGCCGTGATAATGTCTAAAACGTACGCCGAAAAATTATTAATAACTTTCTGTGTGGCATTATATTGAGTGACATCACGTCCAGTGACATCACGTTCAGGAACATCATAGTGTGAGGCTTTTCTTCCAGCACCTATTGTACACACAAACACATCTCACACACTAACACACACATCACTAATGTTAATACACACAGACTCAAACCATACACACAAACAAGCACAAACACAAGCACATTTACTCATCACACACAGACTGACACATCTACACGTCACACACCTCTCCCTCACTCTCACACACACTAACCCTTACACGCTAATGTGCACGCACACACACACACGCATTCATACATCACACACATGCACACATACATACACCCATATTACAAATGTTTACACTCACGCACACACACACACACTACGCGCACACATACACACACCCCTCTCTCACGACGCACACACACACACACACACACACACACACACACACACACACACACACACACACACACACACACACACACTAATGGACTCAATAAATATTTAGGGCCCAAACTGACATTAGCCCTGTATAGTGTGTGATGTGTGCAGGTTGTGAGGTGCAACCGAGTGGCGATGGCTTTTTCGAGGTCTTAACACACTCGAATGACACAGGTTGTGCGGTGCGACCGGGGTGGTGATGGCACAGGGTGCTTGGGCCCGTCATCGTTTCTTGCAACTATATTAATTATTATTATTATTATTATTATTATTATTATTATTATTATTATTATGTGCCAACAGGACAAGAAATGTATGCTTAAAAATGTTACTAGGTAAATTTAATGTAACCTAATTTGTTGCTGAAAGTCTCACAGGGTCGCTGGAGATTCTGTAGATGGGAAAATAAAGATCTGCATCAAAATTCAAAAAGCAAATAATGTTAACCTGGAGCACTTTATAGACGTTTCACATACTGTACACTAGGGGGCAGTGGTAGCTGAGCGGGTAAAGCTCTGGATTACTGATGCGAAGGTTAGCAGTCCGAGCTCTACCCAAGCAGTGGCCCCTGTAGGGCCCTTGATTAAGGCCTTTAACCTCACACCTGCACTGTACCAGGCGGACCCTGACCTCTGACCCTGGCCACCTGCACTGTGGTGTGCAAAGAAAAGACTTTCAGTGGGCTGTAGGAGGTATGGACGAGATAACGCCTTCTTCTTTACTATAACTGTATGGATCCCGTCAGCCATTTTAAAAACTGGGGAAACTACAGTAAACTGGAAAGTTCATTTCTGACACATCGACAGACAGGGCCGATTTAATTTTCCTAAACTGGAAGGTGATTTGTTGTTTTTTCGTGCACTCGCTGTCTCATTTAGTCTCATCGACCAGTGCTAAGGAATAGATGCCCACTGGGCCAGGGATCATGTTGCCCCATGCTCAGGAGAGGAGAAGCAGAAAGAATAGATAACGACAGGTGTCAGAATTTCACAAAGTATTATTATTATTCTTCTTCTTATTATTATTATTATTTTTTAGAGATTAAGTCACTTTGATGTCAACACGTTTCAGATGTAATTTTTCACTGTTTATTTGGCAGATAGCAGATGATTGGCCAGGTTATGAGTTAGAGTTGTTCACGTATCCGGAGCATTACCGCGGTGATGTGGAGTGTGTGTACATCCCACACGGCGTCATCATGAACAGGTAAACGAGTGTTTCAAAAAGATACAAGGTTCATAATCCTGATTGCTGTTCCCATCATTAAAAATGTAAATTCAATTAAATTCACTCTGGAATCTGATTAGCAGAATAAAGTTAGACTTTATACACTGTGCTTGTTCTGTCCTCATTACTCGTCATTATATTATAGTACGAACCCCATCACACACTCCCAGCACTGCTGAGCTCTGCTCTCTGATTGGTCAAAAGGCTCTTGCTGGTGCACATAGATCAGGAACCAACAAACAAACCCACTTTCTGTTCACATATATACGCTTCAGGATCGAGTGTTTAGCCAGAGACATCCTGGAGGACGTGGGTCATGAGAACCTGATGGTTCTGTGTGTTCTGAAAGGAGGCTATAAGTTCTGCGCTGACCTGGTGGAGTCCGTTAAAGCACAGAGCCGGAGCTCCGACCGACCCCTCACCACCCGCGTGGAGTTCATCCGCCTCAAGAGCTACCTGGTAGGACGAGAAATCACCCCTGAGCTGGGACTCGGGTCATGTGATCCACCAGCATCGTTTATCACACGCCTGTGATCAAAAAAAATGATCTTACAGTATGCTGAGCTTAACCGTTAGACACGATTTCATTATACTTAGAGATTAAGCAGGAAGAAACTATCAAAGCAAATGAAATCCTAAAAGTTCAGCATGAATAAATAGATTGAATGAATAAATAAATCTATTTAAAAAGTTTCTTTCTTTGTTTTATTCATATAGAATTAATCAAATTCAGTTTGGAAAACAAAATTTCATATTACTATATATATTACTACATATTATTATATTATATTTCATATATTCCGTAATGCAGTTTATTTCATAGCGCCTACATTTATAAAACACCTTATTATTACTTTATTTAAAGCAATTTATTTCAGAGAAATTCTTACCTTTTAGGTCACAGGCGGCCGTATACAGTAAGTGTTTCACTGCATATACTGTGTGTATGGCTGCGTATGTGACAAATACCATTTTAATTTGAATCTTTGTTAAATGGGGAATTTATATAAATTGATTCATTAATTCATTAATTACTTTACGTTTTAGAAATAAGTGGAAAATAACCAGGGTCAAAACATAGAGTCATGAGTAAATACATGCTTTTTAACAAAAAAAGAGACCAAGGGGAGGAATGTGTGTAAAAATAACACGAAAACTTAGAAACAAAAGTGTTTCTTAATATAATATACAGCTCTGGAAAAACAATAAGATACAATCCTGCAAAATAATCAATTTAGTTTTTTTTTGTTTAATTTTTTGTGTCGTGCTGACAATGTTCCTCCCAAAGTCAAAATATAACTGTTGTTATTTAGAGTGTATATTTAGAGGAAATGACATCATCACAACACATCAAAATAACCCGAGATCATCCAAAGCTTTAATAACTCAAATAAAACAAAATGCAAATAATCTGTAAACAAATGAATTTCAATTTGCTTTTTTCATGTCTTTTTTTCTCTCCACCAGTTTTTCACATTGCGGTTGAGTAACTTTATTGCACGCTTTTTACAACAACAACAACAACAACAACAACAACAACAACAACAACCAAAAAGAGCAAACAGTCGAGCTTTACTTAATGGTTTGTTTGTGACTCTCCATCTTGCTCTTGATGACATTCCACAAGTTTCCTGGAGTCAATTTCAGTGAGGTCTCTTTGTTTTCCAGAGCTGTGCATGTAGTCTGGCTTTCCCTCACCAACGTCATTTGTTTTTCACTAGATGGCACTGTTGTTAGAGTTTATACCTGCGATTCAAAAAACAACCTTAAAATCATTAACATTGACACACACACACACACACACACACACACACACACACACACACACACACACACACACACACACACACACATCAGTCAGAGGTAAAGCAATAAGTTCTACATGTTCAAGTGGAATATAACGTGTGTGTGTGTGTGTGTGTGTGTGTGTGTGTGTGTGTGTGTGTGTGTGTTAGAACGACAGCTCCACTGAGGATCTGCACATCATCGGCCCAGAGGATCTCTCCATGCTAAGAGGAAAAGTAATAGCATCCAACTTTACAGACTGCTGCGTCTCTATCAACAAATTCTAACATAAAATACTGGGGTTTCTGAACATTGGGAGAAAAAGTAAACAACGGCACGTCAGACAGGTCCAGAGAGAGGAACCTGCAGTCGATTGGCTTTGTAATTGGACTTTAGGGCTTTAGGACTGGAAATGTTTTAAATATAATGATTAAATGCCTCTTAACATAAAGGGACGTTATTTTCTTTATATTTATATAAAGACATATAAATATAATGGGGGGGGGGGGGTTTGGGTTAAACTGTAAAACGTTTAGTTAAAAAATAAAATGCATTTAAAAACATAATAGATTTTTTTAAAATAAGATAGGATGAGTATCATATACACAGCATATCACATAAACATAACGAGTATAATAAATAGAATATATTTCATAATAGCATAAATACCATAAAAGGTACATTTACTATATGAGCTATTTAACACGGTTCTGAGAATAAAAACTCCCTTTAAGTCTCTATACAATCCCCTGATACACTAATGCACTTATCACAGTTTTTCACTCGTGCTTGGACACCATCAAGGTAGAAAGTTTTCTCAGTATGCCGGAGCCGTGATCTGATTGCCTGA